>CM061535.1:103457440-103695938 GCA_030545055.2 Neoaliturus tenellus
ATGAGCAGAATATAACCATCCGTTACGAAAATAAAAAATCATACGAGGTGGCCCGTGCGCAAATTGCTCATTTTATGATTCGGTATGAGTGAAATTCACCTACAGTACATGACTGTTGATTGTTAGGTGACATTTTTGTTGGATTTTAAAATTCATCTGAAGGTAATCAGCTGTTAAATTACAATTCACATTAAAGAACTTGCAATAAAAGCTGTTCAACATTTTAAAGCGCCCTCTAGAGATAAATCAAAGGCGAGGGGGGGGGCGAAGCCCGAAAAAATATGACCTTTTTAATTACAATTCGTCACTGCGGTATATCCTAAGCTTTAAAGTGACACCTCAATCTTAAAAATCGGTTCAGTAGTTGAGAGAAAAAGGGACGTAACAGACGAAACTCTTATAGAAATAAGAAAATGGATTATTTGAAAAAAAAAATGGCGGCTGTGTGAATAAATTAAGACTTCCGGACGATTTGAATATGATATTTAGATATGTTTCTAATCCAGGAACAATGCCTTAAACTATTGTCAGGGAGTTCCGAAACACCCTGTATCAAGATTTCTATCACATATGATTATACTACACAACAAAAAGGCCTACTAAAAAGCGCTACACAATATACGCAATATCTATACTTGGCATCCAGCTTAGTGGGCTACCATTGTTACAATTTACTAGTACAACAATGGTGGCAGGTACGTTCTTGGGTGGCAATAACAGTGCAACCTTATACTGATTAAATTAATGTATCTCAGTTGTTTATTAACCGCTTTTCATAATTTTTGTCATCGGATAAGGAATTAAATTGTCTAAATTGTTTAAAAGTTGAAAAATTTTGTTTTTATTTCAAGTTTTTTTCGAAATTGATGTTTAAAAATTTTAAACGGCCGCCATTTTAAAATTTAAAATCGTATCACGTTGATATTTTTTTGTAAATTAAACCTTTACTATTTCAAGATCCTTGCCAAGTTTCAAAGCTTGGTTGCAAAACGTCTGAAATATAAAATGTTTTGTAAAAAATACAAAATGACGGATATCTAAGTAACTATGCATTTTAGGATACGGTATACCTTCATATGAACCTTTTAGCGAATTTCCCTATAGGGAATACGCTATTACGGTAGTAGCCATGGTAAGACTTAAGACCGGGACCACTGTATGTTTTCATTTTGAGGTCCCCAGAAGCCAAAAACACCATTCGTTCATTTTCATATACAGGGTGTTCGGAAACAACGTTTCAGGAATTCAGGAGGTTATTGCCCACATCAAAATAAGCAAAAGAGTTCCAGTGAACGTAAGTCCTAAAATGCTTCGTTAACCCGCTAGCCGCCATTTTGTTTTTTACACTAAATAATTTTTATTTCCGTAACGGATCATTGTATTAAGTTAATATTTGGCAATAACTTTCATCATAGCAATACTCATTTTAAAGAAAAAAAACTATTTTTTTCCAATATGTATTTTCAAAATGGCGGCCATTTAAAAATTTTAAACTCAAATATCTCAAAACCGTTAAATTTTAACAAAACTTTACAAGAAACAAAAAAAGTTGACAAATAAAATTACCTAACTGATGGAACCAAGATTGTAAAGATCGAAGCACAGACAACGGAGTTATTGCCATTTTTGTGCATAAAATCATTGAGTTTCCATTAAAATGCATGCAAATTTAGGTAATTTTAGAAGAAAAATCTCAATAACTCCATTATTCGTTGTCAGATGATTACAAACTTGGCCTCATTGGTTAAATTATTAAATTTGTCAACTTTTTTATATTAAGTAATTTTTTTGTAAAATTTACCGGTTTTGAGATATTTCAGTTTACAATTTTAAATTGGCCGCCATTTTGAAAATACATATTAGAAAAAAATAATTTTTTTCTTGAATATGAGTATTACTATGATGAAGGTTTTTGCCTACAGTGATCTGTTACGGAAATAAAAATTATTTAGTGTAAAAAACAAAATGGCGGCTAGCGGGTTAACGAAGCATTTTAGGACATATACGTTTACTGGAACTTTTTTGTTTATTTTGATGTGGGCAATAACCTCCTGAATTACTGAAACGTTTGTTTCCGAACACCCTGTATATGTATACAGGGTGTTCATATATCATTATTATTTAAATTTAAACCTTTGTACATTTAATATCTGTGTTCCAAATTTTAGATCTCTATCCTCAAACGCACAATCTTTCTACGTATCTGCCGGACTAAGTTCATATAATCCATATGTTACACATCAATGTATACAGAGGTTCTGGATACATTGTTACGCATAAAAATGTGTTTTAACAAATACACGAGGGTGCAGCACCCGTATGCCTACATTGAAATAGACGAGTGAGCGAAGCGAACGAGCTTCAATAACAACAAAATATAAGCCTTTTTGCACTCTGGGCTTTTTAGCGCACTGTCTGTAAATGATATTATTATAAAAAATATTACTGTTTAAGTTTACCAAGAAAATGCTCGGTCCCCGGGTATTCATAATATTATAAAACTAATATCAAAGTATATCATGGTACGGTAATGTATATATTTTATTCGATGTCAATAAAAATACACAACTAAAAGCCTGTAAAGGATTGAGGGAAGATTGGTACTAATATAAAACGTAATCACATTATAGAACCTGACGGCGAGTGAGGGTAGTGAATGAAATCATCTGAAGAGCAAGTGGTATTTATAAAAAATAACATATATCATTATTATGTAATACGAATTGTTCAAATAACAGAACGCGTACATAAAATACCTGTTGTTAAATAATAAAAATTTTGTACGTGGGGGTACTTTTCCGGGAGTAGAATTCCGGCGGTAGTATTCCGGGGGTAGAAGTCCGGCTGGTGTTTGGTTTGCCATAATGTTAAATTAGAGCAATCAAATTAAATAATAATGTATTTATAAAACTGGGGATACTTTTCCGGCAGCGAGCAAAACTCCATGCCACTTTAAGCTCCGTCCCTCGTGACGTCAAAATGACGTAGCGTTTTTTCATGGGGGTACTTTTCCTGGGGTAGAATTCCACTACCCCCATTTTGCATTATGATTAATGCAAATGTAGGCAAATATAATAGAAAAATCGCGATAACTCCGTTATTTGTAGGAAAATCTTTACAATCTTGGTATCATTGTTTAGATAACTTAATTTGTTAACTTTTTTGTCTCCTATAAAATTTTGATAAAATTTGTCGTTACTGTGAAATTTGAGTTTAATGGTCGCCATATTAAAAATACACATCGGAAAATAATATTTTTTTTCTGAAAACTAACATTTTTGTGGTAAAGGTCCATGCCAAGTCTGAAATAAATCCATCAATCCGTTACGGAAATAAAAATTACTAGTATACGTGTTGATCGAAATCGAGCAATTTATTTTAATACAATACAAAAGTTACTTTTATCTCTAAATCAATGACATCCGACCAATCCAATATTGTGAATATCTTTACTCACAAAAACTACACGTATTTACAGCTGATTTTAACAGATGTTTAAAATGCTTTATTTAATCCCAATGTTATTTAAATGAGAAATTTTGAGATTTTAATGGTGAATAGCGAATTTATTTTCAGTCCGATTCTCGTCAGTTTTTGGCGGAAACAACTACAGACCAAGCCCTATCCAACGACACCAAAAACTTGAAAATCGGTTGAAAATTGTAGGAGGAGTTCTCAAGACAAAAAAAACCCCTTAGAGTATTAAATAAGTACTAGGGATCGCCCACTGGTCGAAATTCGACCAAAAACACGAAATCTTTTATAGGTAACTGAAACATCCGTTATTCCTGATTTTCTAGTTTTTGGTATTACAACAGCTTTCTAATGATTAACTCAATTATCCTTCTGCCATAAGATTAACATTGAAACTTCAAGAGCCTCTGGGGCGTAGCCCTGGGGTCCGATGTGAATTAGAATGCGATTCTGCTCATCTACAGGACTTACCTTTCCAACGGTATGTGCGGATTTCTCCTTCGATGCACACAAGCTGAGAAAAAAGGAGGAAATGAAACATGCTTGCCTATTATAGATAGATTACACATAAAAAAAAATGGTGCTCAACGAAGGATTTTAGGACATTATGTTTACATGACCTTTTTTGTTTATTTTCATGTGTTGAATCTTCTCCCAAAATTTCTGCACTTCGTCGTGAATCGCCCTGTATGTATGTATGTATGTATATTTTCTTTTTCAGCACAAACTGTAGATGATGTAAAAACATGGTTTTTTACCAAAGCATTTGGGTATAGTAGCAAAATGTTTGTTATAGGCAAATAAAAATTTTTGAAAGCAAGCCACAATAAAGCTAACAAAAAAATCCTACAAATTTTATTTAGATGTGAAAATGGAGACAATTAATTTCCCTACATGAAAATGTCAACCCATTTGAATTACTTTTAAAAAAATGTAAAGGTTATACCTTTTTTGTTAAAACCTTAAACTTTCCCTGAAAAATGCAGTTTTTTATTCGACATATTAAAAAATATAAACATGTCCCAGATTAAACAAACATAATACTTTCGAAACGTAAATTGCATTTTCTTTCATACAATATATATGTTTTTATTGTTTTCTTCTAAATTCACTGAGCTATAAACGTCAGAAAATGAAACTTAAAGGTTTTGCTAATGAGAACATAATCTTTTGACCATTTTAAAAAACGCATGAAATTTGGATTAGGTATCTTATAAAATTTCCAAGGTATACAAATTGTTGGAATTTTATTGTAGTTTTCAAAAATATAACATTATAGCAGAAAATATACACCAAAAAATTTTACAAGTGAACATTTGATAAAGCGTACTGATTGCACGGACCCCACGACAAGGGTATCATAGGTCTAGGCACTTTTTCACAGTAAAATATTTACTATTTTGGTGTCTTGGACCAATACAGTAGGGTCTACGTAAATTGTACCAATATTTATAACAGAAAGCCCCAAACATTTGCTTTACAATAAAATAAAACTTTCAGAATAACCTAAATTATAACTCACAACAGTAACAAAGTGAAAAGGCACATGGGACGGGCTTTAATTTTCCAGATAGAGAGTTAAAAAGGTTGGTATAAAGTCTATTTATTTTATTAAATTGTTGCAAAATATCTAATTTTGTGTTTATTTTATATTTTGAGATAGAATGTGTTAAGAAGTACAAAAAACATTAATGTTTTTATTGATTACAGCTGTAATACTGTGCACTAAGTAAGGAAATTTAAAGATTCAAAGAATTTGTAAAAATTAATGCACGAGAACCAGTGCAACCGCTACAACGGTCGTACGACGGCGCAGCGGAGCCAGCGAGCTAGCATGACGTCGCCCGTGCGCGTGCGTGGCGGGCGATGCAGAGTGGCAACACTGGATCGTGGCCGGGACGGGAAATGCCGAATCCAGCCCGTTCGAGACCGCCGCGCCAGCTAGCGGCATTCTCGTGGAACTAAGGGCGAGCACTCTGTAAAGCTTTGTACTCTGTGCTACTGATGTAGTGGGTGACGGCAAAGAAGTGCGCGTGCGCGCTGCACTGGCGGCGGCACGGCGGCGGCGCAGCGCCATCCCGACTTGTAAACAAGTCTTGAATAAGTCTTGTAATAAGTAAATAAATATCCTCCTCCTTCCCCGTCATGTCCCTTATCACCTCTTTGGGGTTTTTGTGTTGTCCCTTATCGTCCCAGTGCTTATTTTCATCTGTAGTGGTATAGATGCTCGTAGCTGTGATGAAGTGAGACTAAACATGTTTTGAACTGATCGATTTAATAGTATAGGTTTGGTTAGTTATTTTAATTAATAGGGTTCGTTAGTGCTCCGTCTACGGATTAAATTTTATTGTGAGAACGTAGTGTACATAAACATTGTTAATTCACATAATAACAAAAAATGTAATGTTATCTCAGTTGGGTTTACATTCAGTATTAACTTTTTGATTATCATCGCATACGTGTTGTTATAAGCACTAAATAAAAAACACAATTTACGTCATACAACACTTTATTGATTGAAATTTACATATTGGTAATATATTTCAGTGATCTATGTCACCATCTTCAGACTGACTGGTTAAAATCAAGATGGCTGGGCTGTGTAGGCGGCTTGACGTCAGGGGCGCTAGTTGTCTCCCACAATCCCATTCTTCCAATATGGCGGACGTTGTACATAACTTTTTTCCTTTAGCGACTGTCTATTTTCTTCTTCTTCCGATGTGCTTCTTTATATTTTTGTATATTACGTCAGATTCGAAATTTAGTTGTTCATTTATTAGTTTATTCTTATCTTGCATTTTTTCTTTAAATATAATTAACTCTTCCCATGCCGACATGTTTCTTCCCTTGGGACATATCTAACTTATCCATTGCTTACAAAACAAATAACAATTTAGATAAACTTTTACACAGAAAAACTGAGAATGAAGATAAATATGATCGATCGGGAATTTACAAAATTAAATGCAGCGATTGTGAAAACTATTACATAGGACAATCAGTAAATCTGAATAAACGTTTCAAAAATCATATATCAGCATGGCGAAATGAAAAACCGGAAAGATCGAATGTGGCCAAACATTTAATAGACAAGAATCACACAATCAAGAACATAAACGAGAATATGGAAATCATGAAGATATGTCCCAAGGGAAGAAACATGTCGGCATGGGAAGAGTTAATTATATTTAAAGAAAAAATGCAAGATAAGAATAAACTAATAAATGAACAACTAAATTTCGAATCTGACGTAATATACAAAAATATAAAGAAGCACATCGGAAGAAGAAGAAAATAGACAGTCGCTAAAGGAAAAAAGTTATGTACAACGTCCGCCATATTGGAAGAATGGGATTGTGGGAGACAACTAGCGCCCCTGACGTCAAGCCGCCTACACAGCCCAGCCATCTTGATTTTAACCAGTCAGTCTGAAGATGGTGACATAGATCACTGAAATATATTACCAATATGTAAATTTCAATCAATAAAGTGTAGTATGACGTAAATTGTGTTTTTTATTTAGCATTCGGTATTATAAATATTGACTGTAAACTATGAGGTTTGTTCCTTAAATGGAAGACTTAAGTAGGGGTTTTGTTATCTATGGTAATTTCCTAGACAATTTTGAACCAATAGTAACAGTAAAAAGGATTGTTGAGTCGAGTTTGAAACGAGAAGATGGTTTACATGAAAAACTTGAAGGAAAAACTTCGATTTCTTTTCACGGTTATAATTGCAGGAAACTATACAAGGCCAACCACAGTAAGGCTTTAGCAAAATCTGAACAACCATCAAAATCGTGTGTAGAAACCCTTATAACAACACGGCTTTATGACTATAATGAAGGCAAAGGAGAACGTGATATAACGTATAATATGATTGCAATGCCTTTCATTAACATGGACGCAAGTAACATGTCCACAGTCTATTCTGCCCTAACGTTTGCTGCTACAGAAAGTAGAAAAAGAAACCAATCATGTGTAGTTACATTTTGATCAGCCGTTGTATATTAAAACTTCAAAGATCGTGCAAAGTGCAGATTCTTCCACCGATATATCCAAAATTATTAAACACTTTTTTTTATTAGCATGATACGCGTTGGTTGTAATCATAAGTGAAAAACAAACGTCTACAACACTCAAAAGTTTGAGTGTTGTAGACGTTTGTTTTTCAATTCCCAAAATTATTGTCAGGAGGTGTCCACCTCCTGATGTGTCCATGGGGTCTATTGGGCGCATTATAGAGGGAAGAGGCTTGGAAAATCTTTAGGACAGAATACTGTTAAACACATTATGAATGGCCATGCTTCAAGGGGTAGAAGTGGGGACTCTTGGGCAAATGCACGTCTTATATGGTTCTATCACATATAACAAATCCAGCTTTTCACCATTTAGTTGCGATAAAAAACTTTTATTCACTGGGCTAATTATACTGAAGTACCCGGGGGCCGAGCATTTGCTGGGTAAACTTTTGAACTTGAACGATTCTCCGTAGTAATATCAGTAACAGATGGTGCCCAAAAATACCAAGTTGATGCAAAAAGATTTCAATTGCAAACGAGCTTGTTCGCTTCACTCACTCCCCATGACGACGAAGTCGTTCGCTCCGCTCACTCGCTTTTAAGACTGTGTAAAGAAGGCCTGCGGACGCTGCACTCTGGTGGTATATATTAGTTGAATCACATGTTGAATCTGTAACAAGTGGATTCCACTTAAACGTTTAACAGCCTGACTTCATAAATGTTTCTAAATCTTTTGTTTAAAATTAATTTGCGATTCTACAAGTTGCTTGGTTGTTTTTATTCTTTTATTTTACTTTTAGTTACCTAAAAATTAATAATAACCAATAAAAGAACAATTTAAAAACTGATAGGTTGTTGAATTACAGTATTACAGTATCTAGCTGCAATGCAAACCCACATGTTTATTCTAGAACACGTGGTCTGTACTTTGACAGTTGAGTCAGCTGTTTTGATTCGTTATTTGTTCTGATTTTTAACTCCTTAAGAATGTTAAAATTTAGAATTTAAATTGAAGATTATAACGATATAAGATTTTTCGAAGCATAGAGACCCGTACATATATTATTTTTATCCCATTACTTAGTTGTTTGCTAAGTTTGGAGAAAATCGTCAGAGCCGTTTCCAAGATCTGTGTGCGTTTAAAATAACATCAGCGATGATATATTATAAATATTATATATTATTAATAATATTTATTATTTATTTATAAATATATAAATATTTATTTAATATATATTTATTTATTTATTTATAAATATTAATATTATGAATGAATGAATGAAATTTCTTTATTGTTCTTTTCATATATCATTACAAAAAAATACATATATATTAACTAGATTACAAGTATTACTTCCCAAATATCATACATTTACATTACAGTTATTTTTAAACAGATTGAATATTTGTAAATTCACAAAAAACACACACTATAGAACAATAAAGTCTGCATCCCGAGGTTAAAACCTGTATGGGATGATTACCACTGGCTTACACAATAAACACTCAAAGCTAGAGGGAATGTGGCCGACACACTAAATAAAATATTCTTATGTACATTGATTTTATAAACTAAATATATGGCTTCTCTAACACTAGCTTAGGTAAAAACTTAATTAAAATATCTTAACACTTAATGTTAAAAAAAAAATATATATATATATACATATATATATACATATATATATATATATATATATATATACTTTCTTAATAATGTTTAATTTGCTGTTTGCTGTATTTAACTATACACAATATATAATAGCCTTAGTATATTCGTAAGAGGCGTCTTAGATACCTGTAAAATATATATAGGCCTAGTTGATATATATTTTATTGGAGTATATGGAAGAATGCATCTACATCTTCAATTTCTAGCAATAAAGATTTGATGAGTTTGATATACTTGTTTCGATTTTTAACTAATTTAATCTCATCTGGAAGCATGTTAAAAAATTTAGGAGCTAAAAATGTGTAACATTTTCTAAAATGGGTTATATTGGGTTTGGGTACGCTAGCTTCCAATTTACTTCTTAAAGTCAGTTTTTTTCAAATTTATGGTTTGATTTCTTTCACCACTCATGGACAAAGAAAGTCCTAAGCACTTTAAACACATATAAACTCCTTAATGGTAGAATCTCTAATTGTTTAAAATAGTGGGGATGTATGCTCCGACCTTTTTTTTCCTGGATAGGATTCGTACAAATGACTCCTGTAATAACGTGATTGGTTTTAAAGTTGTTATATAGGTACCTCCCCAAATCGCCAGGCCATACTCAAGCTTTGAATTTATTAAAGCAAAATAAACTGATCTTAGTAGCTAACATCACATACGGTCCTCAGTAGGTAAAAAATTCTTACATATTTAATTAATTTCCCTTTAAACACTCAACGTGATTCTTCCAAGTTACTCTTGAATCAAATACTAACCCTAGGTATTTAATTTCTTGCCACTTGTTCGACAATAGGACAAATGCAGTTTCTTACCTCTAAACATGACAAGTCGTGAAATTTTAAGTCATTAGAGAAATATGCATTTCTTGATATATTGAAAAATCATATATTTGGACTTTGGGCTAATCACCATGTAGTTTTTTGTAAACCACCATCTTAAACTATCTAAATCTCTTTGCATATCCATATTTATCTGATTTAACGACTTGGCTTCATAAAATAAGGCTGTATCATCAGCGAAGGCAATGAGGTTTCCCCTAAATGCGCATTGCAGAGGTCATTGACATAAATTAGGAAAAGTGGGCCAGACAAGACTGATCCTTGTGGTATGCCATGTTTAATATAATCAGGTTCACTAAGTGAATCATTCACTCTAGTCTGCTGAGTTCTGTTACACAAATAAAACTAAACCAATTTAAGGCAATACCCCTTACTCCGGCATTGTTCATTTTCGATAGCAGCAATGAGTGGTCGACTGGTGTCAAAGGCTTTCATGACATCAATAAACAAGCCTGCACACTCCCTACCCTCCATTTATACCCTCATTTATGAAGTTCATTAAAGCACCATCAGTATTCAGGCCTTTCTAAAACCGAACTGGTTTGGGCTAAAATAATTGTGTTTAGTCAAAAAGGATAGGAGACGCGCTTTGACTACCTTCTCTAGCACCTTAGAAAACAGAGATAAGAGTGCTATCGGGTGATAGTTGGACGGATCGTGCTTGTCGGATTTTTTATATAATGGTTTTACAATAGTTTTTTTCAATATATCAGGAAATACGCCAGAACTTAAACTTAAATTGACCAATAAACAAGTACAATCAACAATATCATCTATAATACATTTTAAAACTGTAGGTGTAATATTGTCAAAACCAGGAGCTTTACGGTTACTAAGAGATTTCACAATGTTTTTTATTTCCATAGCATCTGTGGGGTATAGAAAAAGAGATTCAAGACATGTATTACTTCTAAATATATCCGCATGAGTAATATTTCTATGTTGTGATAGTAACGGAATTTCTAAATCGATTGTTTTCCTGAGCTCTCCTGCTACCGAGGCAAAAAAATGAGTTAAAAATATTAGCGACCCGACGGGTGTCGCCAGTAGTTGGACCATTGCCATCTTTTAAAGAAATGTGACTATCTGATTTTTTTCGTTCCCTATCAGATGATTAATTACTTGCCATTGTTTACCAACATTATGTTTTATTAACATCAAATAAATTGTTATAGTAAACATTTTTTGTAATTCTTAGATCATTAATCAATTGGTTTTTTAATCTATTATAGGCTTCCCTCATCTGTGCATTGCCTGGATTTTTTAGACAGGTTTTATACAAAACATTTTTCCTACTAACTAACTTTAGAAGCCTATCATTCATCCAAGGTCGTAATTTAGTTTTTGATTTTGATTTAGCTTTCACTTGTCTGTATGATTTTGCAAAACAAGAATTCAATTTACCCAAAAACAAATCAAACGCCAGGGAAGCTTCCCCACATCCATATACGACATTCCAGTTCACGTTTTTTACGTTCTGATTAGAGAGTTGTAATCTATTTGTTGGGTTGCTTGCGATTGAGATGAGCGTGATTTATCCAAACAGCAATTGATACTGGCCGTGGTCATTCTATGGTCTGAGATGCCGGCTTCAACAACAGAGGCATTCCAAACAATATTTGTATTTACTTTATGTTTAAAGAAAATATGGTCAATACACGTACTTGAGTCTGCTGTTACTCGGGTGGGTGTATTTATGTAAGACAATAATCCGTGGCTTGCCATGGTTATTTTTAACTGTCTGATACAGCTTTTAATAAATCTATATTTAAATCTCCAGAAATAAGCACATTGTGAGACTTTATCTTTGACAAAAGAGAATCAAATTCTTCAATAAATTATCTACAGAATATTCCTGTAGCCTGTATACAGCAATATTTTCAATAAAATGTTCTGTTTTGATTGCATTTGACTTGTAACCGCAGGATATCAGCAGTTATTAGATTATCATTATCTATACAATCACAAGACGATAGTCCGCTGAATAGACCATGACCCCGCCTGCTCTTATTCTAGAATTACATTTAGAATACACTGAAAACCCAGTAATATGGTACTGATCAATTTCAGAGTCTTCTATCCAAATTTCACTTAAAATTATTATATCAGGGATTCTATTTATATTTTGTAAAGTTAACAAAAAATTATCAAAATTCTTCCTGACACTCCTTATATTTTGTGAATAATTACGATATCGTTCGAATGACAATCAAATATAGAACTATTTAAGACCTCGCTCATTTAAATTTCACTACAAAAACGGTAAAAAAAAAAACAAGAAATACATGTGAATGAATATATAAAAGTAACAATATCACTCACTCACACAGACTTATCAGTGGGTAGCGTCACCAGATGCCGCCGTCGGTGGGCCTACACGTTGCTTTTGTAGCACAGCGACTTGCTCCATCGTCGTTACGGCAACCACTTTGGCTCCATCATCGGCTCGTGTCAGGATCTTCCCATTGCGTATCCACACGAACTTGATTTGAGAATCTTGCCTCAAAGCTCGCACAGCGTTGAACACTCGACGTCTCCCTGGACTCAGGCTTTCGTTGATATAATAACATCAGCTAATCGATCCATAAATCCAATGTCCTTTGGTATTCAAATTGCGCTTAACTCGTCTCTTTTGAAGAAATTCTTCTTTAGTGACTCGACGAATAAACTTGACGATGATTCCTCTTGTGCGACTATCGGTTCCTTCTCTTACGGAACCTAGGCGATGGCAGGCGTCTATATCAGTTTCAACTATTGGTGCTCCAATGCTATCTCCCACCTTTTTCACAAGTTGTATTAGGTTCTCATTTTTTTCCTCAGGGATCCCGTGTATCTCGATACAATTTACTCGTGAATATTGCTCCATGTCGTCCAGTCGTTTTTCCAAATCCTTATTCTTCTTCAAAAGTTCACAGTTTTCTTTTTTCAATGCGTCCAAACTCGCTTTAAAATTGTTAATTGTCACCGATTGAGTTTTATTATCTCTTTTAAGTCTTCAATATTTTCGTGGCACAATTCGACTGACTTTCCCAACTCAGTTTCCAATTCCTTTATTTGCGCCCTGGATTCCTCTCGCATTTCTTGTAACAGCTTGTACACATCTGCGATATTTACGTCGTCTTTTTCTAGTTGCGATTCAACTTGCATACTTTTCCTCCTTAACGTTTTGCAAGGTTCACAACGCCAAATCTCACTGTTAGCTAATAAGTAATCTATGTCTTCTTTGGCCATTTGAACACACGCACCGTGAAAAATGTTGTTACAATCACTACACTGAATTTTAGTTTGACGGTTAGAAACATTATTAGAGCAGATTTTTACACTTGTCACTCATTATAGCTTTAATATTAAAAAATACCTTACAATAATTAATATGATTGACATTGATTGACATTTGGATTTGGAAATACGACTGGACGACATGGAGCAATATTCACGAGTAAATTGTATCGAGATACACGGATTGCTCCATTGATTTGAGATTGACATTAATGATTGACATTAATATGATTGCTCAAGTCATACTTGAGCAGCAGAAGATTGGCTGTCCGATTCAATGGGGGAGTGTCTGAACAGTTCGTCGCAACATCTGGCGTGCCACAGGGATCACACCTGGGACCATTCCTTTTCAACCTGTTTATTAATGACCCTTCCTCAACACCTAAGCTCTGAATGTTTACTTTTTGCCGACGATGTTAAGCTCTTCAATAGAATCACTTGTATTGAAGACTGTACCAGTGTCCAGACTGACCTGCAAAATGTCATATTATGGTGTGAGGATAATGATATGCAACTAAACATAGCCAAGTGCGCAGTTATGACTTTTTGTCGGATTTCATCTCCGCTTCTTTACGGATATACGTTGGCCAGTGTAGCGTCAGGAGAGTCACTCTATTTAAGATCTTGGGATAATGTTTAATCCTGAGTTGACCCCAAATGAGCACATAGCTTCAGTTTGTAAAGAGCGAACAAAATGCTTGGGTTCATTCTCAGACTTCTAAAAATGCCCTTGGCCCGATTTCACCTTGTTCTACTCTTCAAGTCTTTGGTCCGGCAACTTCTTGAGTATGGTACTGTTGTGTGGGTCTCCGTTCCAAAGTGGGCATTGCGATAGCTTCAGAACTTACAGAAGCGATTTATACGATTGCTGGGAACCAGGCTTGGATTCAACTTTCAGGATGTTCCAATTAATGATCTCCAGTTGAATTATAATCTGGCTCCTCTTGATGTTCGACGCAGAGTATTTGATATGTGCTTTCTGTATAAGCTTCTAAATGGTGTTATTGACTGCCCCATGCTCCTCGCTCTGATTGACTTCAAGTGCGGCTCGACTCGAACACGCTCCAGAGCCTTTTTGAAAGACAGCATCATCCAACGTCTTATGCATATTACTCGACCATCCCGAGGCTTCATCGTCTGGGAAACACAGCAGCTTCCTTGGATGTGGACTTTTTTGCTGAATCCGAGTCGGCCCTGAGAAGAAAATTATTTAGTGCATGGGCATTTGCAAACACATTAGCATAAGTTGTTTTCTGCTTGGTGAAGTTGTTAGATTTTATTATGTTATTATTTTTGAAGGGCACATAAGTCTGTTATGCTTGTATTTGTATTTATCTTTAATTCCTATATTCTTGTTGATTATTTATTTTGTTATTTCGTTCATAGTTTTATTACTCGTTATGTTCTGGTATTACTCAGGCTTGATAGTTGTTTTGATTATTTATTGTAATCATAATTAGAATAGTTAAAGTATTGTTGCAGTTGGTCTTGGGAGATTTATATAATTAATAGAATCTTACATTTCTTGTAATATTAATTGTTTTGTATGAAATTGAAAATGGAAAATTCCGTGTATAAATAAATAAATAAATAAATGATAACATTTATATTATAAATTAGAAGCTACGACACTATGATAAAAACATGTACTGGCAAGGAAGTCTTATCGCATAGAGATAGAGCGGTTATTATTATTATTATTATGATATATTATATTATAAATATAATATATCATGGCGGTACGTTTAAAATATCCTTACTCGTATAGGAGTCCATTAAAAATGACAAAATTCATCCTGCACATGATGTTTTTGTAATCCGACGGTGGTTTTACTCTATGAAGGCGTTGTATTTGAAAATATAAAACTTGTATAGTAAACTTGTAAGTGGAGAATACGATAATTATTATTGCATGCTGTTGAACAGTTGTAAGATTGTTAACAGAATAGGTAGTCTACATCTTGGAGGTGCATTGCTAACTTTAGCCATTGTGGCTACACTCGGACAATTTATTATTCCGTGATTTAATATTTGCTGTTTACGAAATAACAAATTCAAAATAACAATACGAAATACATTTATTAGTATTTGGACAGCCAAGCTCTTGCTCTGTAAACTTATATAATTTTAGCAAATTTCCCTAGAGGAAATAGGCTATTGCGGAAGTAGCTATATATCTAAACATCCATATATATATATATATATATATATATATATATATATATATATATATATATATGCCCGTGGTACTGATAACTTTTGATAGGAGACCTTCGATTTTGAGTCCAGGACCTGATATTAAAACCAGGTCTATTTTAATGAGTTCGCGAATCAGCATAATTGGTTTTATGGGTACGGGGTTTTATGGGGTTTCAAAAGGATTAGATTAAAAATATTTAAAATCTTAACTTAGACCATTTGAAATAGTTTTAAAATAGACCATTTGGCATTTTGAATATTTAACTTAGCTTAAATGGTTAGGAGAAAATTAAAAATATTTTCCCCATGTTATCTTATGGGAATTAACAAAACCCTCTATTTTCGTATTTATTGACATAGACAAAAAATGTATGAAGAATGGCTATGAAGAGTTTAACTGAAATTTTACTACGAATCCCGTATGTTGGCAAACCTCCTACTCACCCCATGATTTTTATGGGGAAAATAAAAAATAAAAAAATACCAGAACGTGATAAACATTTTTTATCTACATTACTTATATTTGCTTATATTACTTATTGGTAGGGTTTACTTATATTTGCTCACTAAAACCCATATGGCGGCAAACCCACGTACTCAACCCCCGTGGTGTTTATGTGGGAGGGGGGGGGGACACCAAAATTCTGCTGAAAATGGAATTTGCTAAGTACGCCTGCAGGTTGGCTGCGACGGGGGTACTTTTAAGTCACATACGCTGAATGTTGAGCCCACGAGGGTACATTTGGTTTTTTTCAAGTCGAGCTAGTTCGCTCCGCTCACTCGCCTTTCATTATTTTCAAACATGAGTGCTGCAAAAAAAAAGAACAAAACGTAATAAAGTTTTTTGATAAGTGAAGTAAGGTAATTCCATAATTTTAGAACTATGGTTCTCAGTGTCAATGTGTGTTTTTCTTAAGTCATGATAAGTGGTTTCAATTGTAAGTGTGAACATTTTAACTGCAACGAAATCGTCCTGATGGAAATTGTTTATTAGTTCTGTGGTCAACCTGTCCTCATCGGAGGATGGTTTTCGGACCCAAAATCGATTTTGAGACAAGACTGTTTAGGTAAGACTATAGCCTATGGTTTAACTGAGTATCCTTATAACGCATATAAATCAAAGAATCGTGAGGTTAAGATGGATTTTTTGTAAGCCGACGCCTGTTTAACTCGATGAAAAACGTTGTATAATGTAATAATCCTATAAATGACAAACACGATGATTGTATTATGGTTGTGTGCTTGTAGTGGACTAGTTGCAATACTGTATCGTCAACAGAACAGGTGAGTATCGTGGGCGGTACATTGCGATCCGGCGAGCAGGCGCGGAAGTTTGGACCTGTGTCATAGACAATGGGTCCATTGTACCGCGTAATAAGCCTTTTGTGGCTAACCCGCAGAGAATTTATATTCTGTGATTTAATATTTGCTGTTTTACGGTTTGTTTAATATTCACTCGGAGATTGGAGTTAATTTTGTGGTCAATACCATAAGACGGAATTTTATAGATATAAGACATCTGTGGTTGGCTTCCACTGTGAAATTTATTGTTGCCTTTTACTGAAACACATGTTACAACTGTTACACATGTACTGTTTTATGTTACAATTAATCGAAACATAACAGTGTTTTCTCTAAATCAGTATTGTCACGATTTTACTGCAATATGTTATTGGGAAAGTTACTCGCAGCATGTCATGCATTTATTTGCAGCTCATTATGGATTGTTTCCAATTTGCAACCCCATTATTACCTAATTACAAATATGCTATTCCAGCATATTAGTAAAAAAAAAGAACATAGGCAAAATTTTGAAGATATAGGCTAAACAATTTTAATTATAAAATATTTAGGGTCTGATGTATAAGATAGGATTAATATTGGATCAATTTTATACAATGGCAATCGCCAGAAATGTTTATGATTATAGTGATATGGATTAAGTTCAGAGGAACGTTTAGCTTGATCAATATGAATTTAAATTGAGGTATGATATACTTACCAAATTGATTGATTTATTTGCTATTTCCATAAGAAAATTATATGTACTAAGATTAATTAAAATAAATAAATGACATCAAGAACTTTTTACACAATTTTCTCCTGGCTAGTGAATTAATTTATTACACTATCCCATTATCATTATAAAATTTCATTAATTCATATTTTTGTTTTATCAGGAGCTACATGCTCTCCCACAAAGAACAATAAAAAAACACCAAAGGCATTTTTACTCCTATAGGCCTACCGTACGTTTCTTTACCCGTATGTTTGATGTTTGTGAACACTACCTTTTAACCCGAATTTTTTCAGGGATGCAGTTGGGTATTTTTTTTCAGGGATGCAGTTGGGTTATTTTCAGAACAACAACACGTAACTATAAATCATAAAACTTTCATTGAAATTGTTAAGGGAGTGTTTTAAATTTTTATTTTAAGAGTCATTCGAAACTTTTTTGAGGTTTAACTATTAAACTAGAACCTTAAAGATGTAAAAAATACCTATGGGGGATATTGTCTACATCCTGACATAATCCCGCAGTCATAACTGTGAAAATCCTTTTTAGGTTATGAACTACTAAAACAAATATCATGTACCATCAAAACTTAAAATAAAAAAAATTCACGAAAACAATACTTTCTCCATGCATTGGGGGTGAATAGTATATTGTAAATAGAATGGTCTGGTAGAGTTTGTTCTCACAACAAGTTGTCTCATGCATCGTGTATATTGTCGCCCATGTGGCTCTGTGCCAATATACGTTGTCACGTTGTTAGACAGTTACAAAGCTTCCTACTTTACTGATACTCGCTGCTCCTTTATTCCCTTAACTCTCGACGCCCCGTGGCCCATATATTCATCCAGCAGTGATCCTACCATTGAATATATTTGTTCTGCAATTTGTCTCTTGTCTTTTCGTCGCTCCGTGGAACAATGATTTCAATACCCCTGACAGTTTCAGAGCTTTACATTAAATCTGACTACTGTACTGAGTCTCCGTATTTTGAACGTGGTCCGTTTAGTTTTACGATCTGAAATGTAAGATGCTTTCATATAGATCAATCTTAAAAGAGCAAATTGATCGTTGTTACTGTTGTTCACTGCCATTCACGACATAGGGTCTTACAGACTTTCGTGGAGTTTAATAAAATTGGTTTCGTTTAATGAAACTTATTCATTAAATCCAGGATACATCGGTATGAGTACTTTAACGTTGGACGGTTTGCCTGATTTTAACTTCCCAATGTAGGGCCAAATATAGAGTTCAAAGTTAAAGGAGTATATGTACTAAATCGAGCTATTAATTAAAACTTACCTTGAAATAATAAAAAATAATAATAATAATATATACGCACTAAATACCGAAGTAGTCGATAAAAAGCAGGAGATGAAGAAATACTTAAACTAAAAAAGTAACTAATCAAAGATAAATGAACTCAAATTATAGAACGAATAAACCTTTAGAACAGCTGACCAACTTGCCTAAATGATGTGTTTTTTAGAAAACAAAATTCAGACAAACATGACTGATGTGGGTGAAAATTAATCCAGAGGGGTGGACATTATTTTTCATCCGTATGTAAAAGTGTTTCTCATTAACTGTGGGAGTCGTATTTTGCTTTAAATGTTAAATGTTTGTTTATATGATTTTCATAATAGATGTATACAGTACTTATTTTACTACAATTGATATTTATCAAATCTGAAAATTAAGCTTTAAGAATAAAACAAATCAGATAGCAAGGCCTTAAAAAAATCTGAATGGTCAAGTTTCCATAACGTTTTTTCTGAAAGGTCAAGTTTCGTAAATTATGAGCACTATTCGCCGCCCTTCTAGTGTTTTATGTGAAAAAGCAGTTTTTATCATGTTCTTGTGTTAGTAGTGATTGTAACGAAGCGATTATAATGGAGTGATTGCTGCAATAATCATCTTGTGGGGTTAAAGTTAAAACAGTAACATGTTTACAGTATTAGGCCTACCTGTATGCCTAAAATACATTTCCGATATCTAGTGGTCACGAGGTTGGGTCTGTTCTTGTACCTGCATAATCCTCGTTATGATCATACCAGTATCAGAAGAACAGACCAAGAACATGACCATCGATGAGACCTGGTAGAGCAAGACAGAACAGCACCATCTGTTCTTGGCCATAAAAACTTGTAAAAATATTCTTGACCTTAAGAGCGTACGTATCAGAATTATAGCTGCAACCGCTTCTATTACATGAGCTAAGCTGACAATAACATGGGAACAACTCGATGATTACCACATCAAAATTTGCAGAGCAAAGGAGAAATAGCACTCATATTAAACTGCAATATGGATGTATAATAACCTCGAGAACTTCCCCTTTTAGAAAATATTTAATTTGTACGTGTCAATGTCAAATTAAAGCACGTAAAATTAAGTAATTATTTCCATAAACACCCTTTATTTAAGTTGCTTCTGTAGGTCAATTGGTTGCAGAAAACAACAATTGCTCAACATACATTTCCCTTGCAGCGGTTGATCTGGAACTCGCAGACGTTTTCATCGACAGCATTGTGTACGTGTCCAGTTTACTCATTGACATTTGAGTGGCGGTTCTGCTATTTCTTACAATGCTTTTCCTTTTGTGGGATTTTGAGTTAGACTGAAAAATTGAAACTCCTTCTAATATTTTTGTTTATTCTTAGATTTTTTATTTGAGATGTTTGTAGAAGTATATGATTTAAACATCCCTATCAGTCTACTAACTTGATGTTTTTAAGTAGTATCTATGAGCGTAAAGTTTAAATTTATATTGTAATATCTCCAAGAATATCTAAGTCCTTTCATACAAATTTTAGTTTGTACTTTTAACAGTTCTTAACTCAAAACCATTAAGAAACTGGGATATTTAAATTTTAAAATAAATATCACCAATGATTTTAATAGAAATGTTATAATATTCAATGTCTAGTGCCTTGAACAAATTGGTACCTACCCACCAGCCCGAGCAAGTTTTAGGTTAAAATTCGAAATGGTGCTAACATATAAACATATTTGTACAAATGAGGAAAATTGTATTCATGACTAACAGTTGAGTAAACTGAGGTACAAGAATTAAGTTTCTTGGCTCCATTTATTTTGTCCATTGTAAGTCAATAACGAAGAGTATTGACCAATCCAAATAACAGTACAAACCAATAACAGTATAAACCAAATATTTTAGGTGGGGAAAAATTTTTTGTAGAGTATGCCGGAAACAATTTTACCGTTTACCTATAGTAAATCCCTTAATGGTTAATCAGTAATTGCAAGAACTTCAATTATAAATGTAAATAATTATTTTTATGTGTAATTGTGGTACAAAAATAGTTCGTTGTATACACATGATCTACTAAACATAACAGTTCGGTTTTAATTTTAAGTATAAAAATCCACAATCATTGTCTTAGAAGATATTTGAGTATGAAGCTTTATATAAAATTTGATATTTCTTTGGACATGGGCAGTTTTTGTTATTCATAAAATTTATCAACAATGCGTTTACAGCATCACAATTAATATGCACGGGATGCGATTTGAGAATAGGATGATAACATACGTTCTGTCCAAATTTAGAGTTGCTTTTACACATAGACGTTTACTACCTATCGTAACGTGTAAGCACATAACTTTGAAGCCAGCTCTATTTGAGTTCAGACCCAGTGGCCGGATGCCAATTTTGATGCTGCATGATCAATGCTACGTCCGACATCTGTACTGGTAATCCGGTAATCCGGTTGCTTTGTTATGCTAGCGAATATTTGTATTATTTTTATCCAATAAATTCAATTATCAGAGTTTTATTTAATTTTTAGGGTTTCCGATAAAACACATGGTGTTCCACAACTACTTTTAAAAATTTACGGCGTTATTCATATGGTGAAACGGCAAATTATACCACACGTGTCCTATCTTCATCCGTTTTACATATGCTTGTATGTAATTTTCAACTAATTCATGATAGGTTAAAATAAATTTGAGGTTTGAAACAAATTGATGTCTTGAATTGTTGATTTGTGTTTTTAATTTTCGAATAGCCTTATAAAATCGTAAAAATTGTTGCGGGACACCGTATATGAATACGATATTCGATTGTAAAATTTATGACCGTATAATAAGAGGCGAGTTATAATTATAATTTATTTTACTGAACTAAATCGAAAGAACAATTAGTAGTCGTAAATTTATTGATTTGTATAGTTGCAGGATACTTATACATAAATATGAAAATGAACGAACGGCATTTTTGGCCTCTGGGGACCTCAAAATGAAAAAGTAACATGTTCCCGGGCTTAGGTCTTACCATGGCTACTACCTTAATAGCGTATTCCCAATAAAGAAATTTGCTAAAAGTAATTTGTTTCATCACCAACAACATAATTAACAATTTAAAAGAGAGATCGTGCTGTGGATTGTTACTGGAGTGCAGATTACAATTTTACTATTAAAACTTGTCACACATGCAACCTGCAGCCTCGAAAAAGGGTTTTATGATTCGGGGTCACTTTTGGAGACAATAATCACATAATCCCAAAATAACTACCGATTTACATAAATATGACGGAAAACAAAGTGAGTAGTTTGTCAAGAGTCCTGACACAGATTTATAGTGTTGTCGTAATGTCTTACGTTTGTTGAACAACATGTCTACTTTTAAACGATTACATTACTTGGGCTTACCTGGATGACTCAAGCGCATATTCTAGCCTTGTAAACATTTAAATCTTTTACCAAATTAAACGTTTTGAGAAAGAATTTACAATGGAAATTTTGTGTTAATGGTTGAAAAAAAAAACATTTGAAGGACAATAAAAATGTTAAACTTAAATTAATTTGCAGGGCTGGAGTAACAAAGTAACATAAACCACCACAGATAGGAGTGAAAAACGGTAAGAAAATGTACGTTATAAACGATATTTTAAATATATTATATAGTTTTTGGTATATTCCAAAGCTTGGCGCCCCGGTTAGACGTCGGCGGGTCATTCGGCGGCCGGTTCACTTAAGAGTCATCTTCACCCCTGGGCCAGTAGCCCATTGTTGCGCAGTCGGCAATGTTAACCATACGGCTTTTATGCTAAAACATGGTATTATATTTCCCTGTTTCTGACGCCGTTTTTCAACCGATTTTCTTTAAACGTGGTAAGTGTTTAGTTAAATAGCTATATTAGGCCCCTCATACCTCGAAATTTTGAAAATTTAACAAATATTACTAGAAAATCGAGTTACTTTGCGACGTCACAGAGAGTAATATTTGTTAAATTTTCAAAATTTCGAGGTATGAGGGGCCTAATATAACTATTCAACTAAACACTTACCAAGTTTTAAAAAAATCGGTTGAAAAACGGCGTCCGAAATAGGGGAATAAAATACCATGTTTTGCATTAAAAGCCGTATGTTAAACATTGCTGACTGAGCAACAATGGGCTATTGGTCCAAAGGTGAAGATGACTCTTAACCAAATCGACTTTTCGTCGTATTCTCACTTTGTGGTTGTGGCAAAAAATATACACATTGTTTTATGCAGCCATTATTGTTTTATTTCGTATTAAAAATTACATCATAATTTGCAACGATCAATATTTTCAAAATAAACATATATTTCCTCACTTTAGCCATGCGATTAAATACAATGGAAGCATGAACTGTACTTAATAACAAATGTATTTTTTTATTGTAAATTAAACTCGTTATCTGATTTTGAGGAAGTAAGGTTGACTTAAATTCCTTCCGAAAACATACATTTTTCATTGACATACTGTATTCCCTTTGAAGAATTTTAACGGTGGCGTGGGGTCCCTAAAGGCAGTCTAGAAAAGATTTCTTATCACATACAAATTTAAATGTCTTCGTGTCCGTAGAAACATGTCAAAACCCTGACTTCAAAAACAAAAATACATTGAAAGCTATTTTTTCATTTTTATTTAAAGTTTTATTATTTTCAAGAGGTTGATAACTTTTCGCCTTAACGTTGCCAGTCTTCAGAGATTAAATATTTGTGCCTGGAATGTATTGAACAAGAAGGGATAAGCGCTACATACGTTGCCATTGGGGAATACTGATCAAAACTACTGACGGATCGCTTTGCTAACCATTGTAAGCGACTAACCCAATTCATATTTTAATATCTCCATCAATAGTTTTATACTAAGTTTGATCCCTGGCCATTTGTTTTCTGGTTACCCATTTAAAGTAGGGTTTTAGCATTATTAATATACACATGATGGACTTTAATGTCACATAAATATCAAATTATGCTTGCATCTAGTATTTTATATTGAGTAATAGTTTCCTTTTTCCTCTCATTAGGAGTTTAGGAAGTTAAACAGTTTTTGTGGCTATAATATTCTACACGAAACAGTTTTTTACTATAGATTAAAAAAAATTAATTTTCGTTGTTATTTCCCCAGGATTGATTGATAACTAAGTGGTTTACATACCTTTATCGTCTTCAATCCTATGAAACTTGATGGGTTACCACGGTTTCAACACCATTGTGCCATGATCACTCCCAGATGAGCAACATCAATTAAAATTCAGTCCATGGGACGTCGTTATAACATAAAAAGTCTTTTCACACATGTACAGTTCACAAACACAAAATACCTAGACACTCATTACTCCCACTGAATCTTACTGTCCCATGGACTGATTTTTTAATTGATGTTTCTCATCTGGGTGTGATCATGGCACAATGGTGCAGAAACTGTGGTAACCCATCAAATTACTGACAGGATTGAAGACGATAAAGGTATGTAAGCCACTTAGATATATATTTTTTTAACTTGGTCCTTCTTATAGTCCGGCAGACATGTAGCCGAAAAGAGAATTATTGGAAAGATTTGATAATAGAAATCTAAAATTTGAAACCTAAATACTACATGTACAAAGGCTTATATTTAGATAAGAGGCAATCTTGGATGTTCCATGTATGAGGTGTATGGGGTTATAAATGGGGGTTTTCCATTTTTACCATACATTTTTTAATTACGTAATTTTGAGATCTTGCGAAACCTCAAAAAATAAACAATCCAGTATTTTTACCTGTTAAATTATCTTCGAAAAATCTGATTTTCTTATCCGATGTATTGATATTTGATCCGATGTGATATATCGGTCGCATTGATGAATTTTCCATTTGATAGTATTTTAGGCACTATACGAATAGAAAATCGAAGGTGGCCTCCTATAAAAATGCCTTTGTACTTGTGGTGTGCGTGTTTTAAATTTGAGATCTCTATTATCAAACGCACAATCTTTCAACATATCTGCCGGGCCATTCAGAATATTGGAGTGGGGGTGGGGGAGAGGGGATGGGTATATTTAAACTATAAACAAAAAATTTAATTTGCAACAAACATGTTTTAGTATCAAGTCTCCTTAAATCACGTTTTTAATATCTAAGTGTCTTTCAGTGACTCCAAGTCACCTTTTATATTTTTGAGCTAAACCTATGCCTTGTTAAAAAGTAACAGTTCTAAAGTAACTGATTAAAAACCAACTGTTACAGGGAACATTACAAAGCGGTACACAAAATATTGTGATGTAAAATTATCAGCTAGTATGCAACCGAGAAATAACAAATAAACCAACAAAAGGACAAAAAGGCTACAGCCACTATTTCTGGCCCCTCCCATAAAGAATCAAGTTTAAAAATGGGCTATACTAAAACTGAAATAACAGAATTCACATTATTTTTACTATGTACGGTAACGACTATTAATACATTCTGTATGATTTTTTCCAAATAAATGAAAACGTAAAGACAAATAGGAAATCCTCTTTGACATACTGTAGCCTACATTAATATCATCCTTTATATTTGACGATTTGTTAAAGTAATGTTAATCAAGCTTACAGTGCGTAGTGTATTCATTAACTTTAATATTTTGAATCTAGAAACAGGATTAAAAGTGTTTAATGAGCTTAAGCTGAGAGTGACATTATAGTAATTATCAACGTCAAAGTAAATATTCTAATCAACAATTTCGTTTCTTTTAGTATTATAAGTTTAACTTTAACATGAAATAATGATATGTGATCACGTCATACTTTCAACTCTAAATTAGAAATTTATATTTCTAGACGACACTTTCATGGGATTATAGGCTATCATATAATTTTAAACTGACCTCATAGTTTATTTATAATAAATTTACCCGTTATGCATTTAGTTATATAGCAACTTTTATACACAGCCGTTGCGAAAAATACAAATAATGATAATGGAAGTAACATCATAAACATGAATATTATTAAACCAAATTCAACCCCGTTGCTTAAGAGTCTGCATTACCTGCGCCATTTGGGTATTTTGTCCCATAAGAACAATGAAATTTGAAACATTATCGTGAGGTTTTTATTCGTGTGAAAATGACAAACTTAGTGTCATTTTAGACGTTACCATAGTATGTTTCATTTGAAGTGATAGAAAATTAATTAAAAAATGATCTACTAGAATAACGAATAAAAAGTAATGTATATTACCATTTTCAAACCATGTTAAACAATTTTTAGGATGTTTATTAAAAAATGTATTCACGCCATATGAACCGCCATGCCATTCAAACATATTCAAGTAAACATATTCAAGTTTCATGTGAATCCGATGCAAGATTATCGAGATAAAGTGTTTTAAAGACACATATAATTAACATTGTTCTTATGGGATTAAAAATCAAGATGGCGGAGGTACTGCAGACTATCCAGGAGTTACATTTAAGTACAGGTTCTAGACCAATGAGAGCTCGGCATTTAGTTGTGTCATAATAGAGATTACGCAAAAAAATAAAAAATAAAAAATAAGCTGGTTGTTCCTTTGCGATTCGTGTTTTGATTTCTTTATGTGCCTAACCTTAAAAGATCGTAGTCATAATATGTGAGTGAGAACGACAATCAGGTCATAAGCAACGTCGGGTCTGGTTAGGTTTAGGACGGGGAACCGCTTAACTTAAATGCATGTTTATGCATGGTTAAAATGTTTTTTGTTTTATTTTGCAATTTTTTGCAAAATTTTATGTACCAAATAGAGGTCGTAGATAATTTATTGTACGCAATTCAAGCCACTCTTGGGGGTATTTGTAACACGAGCGCAATTGTTGCACACATTACTATCTTACCATACGTGTAATATTGCACTTTTAGTTTGTGATGTTATTAGGAAATTGTTCACTAAGAAATGTTATCGTTATACCTCGGGTGTTAAGCAAAACCTGTAAACGGTTTTCGAAAAATGTGTGTGCTCAGCCCTCAGGGGGTTGAATACCAGCGCAGCGTAGCGTTGTAACAGCTATCACTTCCGCTCTATCAAGCAGACCTCCTTAGATTTATGGTTTGGCGACGCATACCTTAAGAGGATGTTTAAAGGTGTTAGTCGACGTAGGAACAAAATTCAGGATTTAAGAGCCGTGTAAGTTAGTTTTATGGTTTTATGAATGTCTCTTAATTGTTAAGCAACACCAAACTTATAAGTTTGTAAAATGTAATGACAATAAAGTTGGGACTGTATAAAAATATAGAATTTGTCGTCGGAATTTAATGCTATTGCAATATGAATAACAATAAATAGTTTTATTTTAATTTGTTTCATAGAAAAATCAACGCAGTATGATTTGCCTGGTACATTTAACTTGGAATTTCAGTTTTGATTTTTTTAACTGTAAGAGGAGCTTGACGCGGCCTTATTGTCTTTTCCCCTGTCCACTTGAAGTAAGAATTTGTGAGTGCAACGTATTAGACCAAGTTATGATACCAATTCGGTGCCGGGTGATCATTGATAAAACCACAGATAACCCAAAGATTATATATAGGTTATTTGTGATAAAACTTTGCTCACATAGCGGGGATTTAAACCCAAAAAATCGCTACAGCTGCGGGGTCCAAGTCCGTTTCGGCAAACATATACGTCAGTGAATTGTGCCAGAACATTTGATTGATGCATTCCTGAACAAGTTCTCTAATGGCTTACACCATTAGCAGTAATATTACTATTCCCAATCGTTCAGACTTGAACAGAAAATACCAGATAATCTAAGCGGTTCAATCCCCAAGATCAAACATCGGATCGGGCTTGTTCTTATATGATATCACTTTTAAATCGTGCCATGAAGCCGGTTGATGGCAAGTACATTCCAGGTTTTTATGACGGATAAAAGATAAAAAATATACGACCGGGGGCAGTAAAGCGGCCATCATGGTTGTTTCGCCGCTCTTGTCCTCACTAACCCTATTAGGTTTTATTCTGTGATCTTCTTCAACTTGATATGTATGATACATGAGGGGTACACCGATTGTTTTTACTTCGTGTTTATTTTAAATATATAAAACAAAATTTTCAATAAATAAATCATATGATTTAACCAAAAGATGACAAGCTTTATAATTAGTTATACTTATACAAGTGAGAGTATTTTTTGGACAGAGCCTACAATAGTCCAACCATCAGCACAGTTAGAAAGTCCTGGACGCAACCTTTGTTTAGTTAGTTGTTCTGATCATTGTTTACATTAATTTACCAGTTTTCAGCATTGCAACAATAAGATCAGTGTTACAGTGTTAAGTTTTAGGAATTCAAACATAATTTTTACTTTCTCCCCCTATACCATAGTATATGGAGAAAGTATTGTATTCGTAAAATTTTTCCAATTCCTTTGATGATGTATATATCCATTCTGGAGGCCCCTTTCCCCCTATAAATGTATATATGGAGAAAGTGTTGGTTTTGTCAACATTTTAAAATTTGAGTCGTTGGTAAATTTATCCGTTTTGGTGCCCTCTGAGTTAAAAAAGGGGGTTTCAAAGTGATGTCTGTCTGTCTGTGTGTGTGTGTGTCAGGATGTAAACAGAGCTAGAGAATGCCCCAATGGTCCGATTTTGGTGAAACTTGGTATGTAGGTTCAAACCCACGATAATTCCAGGCGTTTTTTTTTAATTTTTTTAATTTTTGATGTTTAAGGGTAGTTTATCTCCAAAAAAACCCCCAAAAACGTGAAAAATCAAAATTTCTCAAAAACAGCTCTAACGATTTTGATTAAATTTTTGTGGCTTATTAGACTAAGATTAAAATGCTGAATAAAATGACACCACCCGCATCTCCGGGAAAATACGCGTTCAAAAGTTATAGAGCAAAATGTGTTAAAAAACTCAATTTTAGGATGGAAAAACTCGTGCTGCTCACCTGGTGGTTATCCGACTGAGCCATCAAGACATTAATGTTTTGAGGCTTTTAACACCTTTTCATATTCTTGGGAGAAAGTATGTGCCAGTTATCTGATACAGTTTATTACTTTTAGTTTGCCTTTTCAGAAAGAAGGCATATATTTTGATGTTGTCTTACATACCACACAAAATAAGTACAGTTTTGATTTCATTAGAATCCTATCCTTTTTCCAGAGCAGAAAGTAAATGCGAGTGCAGTATATGCCTGATTAGTGGTATAGAACAAATTAAAATCTTTTTATTGAACAAAACAATTATTTACTTTTTAAATCATAAAAAATTAATCTAGATATCAGTAAATAGCTATTTGTGTATTAAGAGCGCAAATAACGTCATTGCCGCTCGAGAATGTAGATGGCCGCACGAAGCGTCAGCTGAGTGCGGCCAAACATTTCGAGAGCGGCAATGACTATTTGTGATCGTAATACACACAATATTTTTCCTACCACCATAATTACAACCGATTAAATGTTTTATTGTATATAAAATGTATTTCGGTTGTGTTTGATATTTCTGTTGTGATGAATGTAAACATAACCTAGATCGTCAATATTTGACAGGGAAACTATAGGTGTGTAACCGGAAGTTAGTGTTATCGAAATACTGACCGTGAAATCAGCTGATTCAGAGCAAAGCAACTACAATTAATTTGTAATAATTATGGTGATTGTCATGTGATTCTTGACCAATAGAAACTAGTCTGTGTTGTGACGTCACCTTCTTTACCGTTCTAACCTATTGTATATTTAAAATAACCTTGATTTAGAGTGCGCCAATGTTCCATTACCGCTCTAGAGCGGAAAAGGACCGGAAAACGGAAATGAACTGTTTTGCGTAGGATTACAGCTGTGGCAATGTGATTGTTTCTATGCAGTGGTAGGAAAAGGATATTTTGTGATAACATATGATAACATGGTTTATGAGTGCCGATGGTACATTCTGATTTCAAAACATCAACGAGTTTGTTTATCCAAGATGATGATGTTTAAACTTTTTAAAAGTTGATGAGCGATCAGTTAGTTTAATTACTGTATTGTAATACAGTAACATTACGTATAACATGACCTATCCTAACTTTTTTTTAGCAGGGCATATCTATCCAGCTATTAATTGCTGATTTAAGTTTTGCATTCAGATAGTGTTGAGATTATTTCATTTTAATAATTATTGTTCATTTTCCAGCATGCAGAGCCGGTGCGGCTGTGATGGATCCATCTGTTTATAAGGTAAACTTCCACCACTTTCATCATCAATGCGTAAACATTATGGTAAAGCGAGTTATCATATCAGGCCATCCAGTTATACAGGGTGTTTCCGAACAACCTGGAAATATTTTGTATTTTTGTTCCTTAGGTCGAGACAATAAAAAAATATCATATAAACATATGTCCTAAAATGCTTCGTTAGGCCGCTAGCCGCCATTTTGTTTTTTACACATAATAATTTGTATTTACGTGACGGTTTGTTGTATTAAATTCATATTTGGCATGAACCTTTATGACACCAATGTCCATTTTCAGGAAAAAAATTATTTTTTTCCTATGAGTATTTTTAAAATGGCGTCCATTTTAAATTTTTAAACTCAAATATCTCAAAATCGGTAAATGTTATCAAACTACTATAAATAGCAAAAAAGATGAAAAATTAAATTATCTAACCAATGGTTCCAAGTTTGTAAGGATATGTCAACAAATAACGGAGTTATTGAGATTTTTCTTCTAAAATAACCTAAATTTGCTTGCATTTTAATGTAAAATCAATGATTTCATGCATAAAAATGGCAATTACTCCGTTATCCGTTGTTCGATCCTTATAATCTTGGTACTATTAGTTAGGTAATTTAATTTGTCAACTTTTTTGTCTCTGGTAAAATTTTGATAAAATTTACCGGTTTTGAGATATTTAAGTTAAACTATTTAAAATGGCCGCCATTTTGAAAATACACATCGATCAAAAATAATTTTTTTTCGCGAAAATGGACATTTGTGTCACAAAGTTTTGTGCCAAATATGAACTTAATACAACAAACCGTCAATGAAATAAAAATTATTACGCGTAAAAAACAAAATGGTGGCTAGCGGCTTAACAAAGCATTTTAGGACATATGTTTATATGATTTTTTTTACTGTCTCGACCTAAGGAACATATATACAAAATATTTCCAAATTGTTTGGAAACACCCTGTATATGAATATAGGCCTATCATGGACTTTTTTCTAGAAAGCGAGGGAACAGAGAGATTCCGGCAATAGAAGTTTTATAAGACGTTTGATAAATGTTAAAGTTTTCCTTAGAAGAGTGTTTCCTTCATTAGCATATTTTCTTGGAAAAGTTAGCTTTAACCCACGCGGTAGCTTAAACTTTAGATCAGTGCTGAAGTTTATGTAACTTGGAAGTTTAAACATATTTTATAAACAAATATGCACCACATTGTAGAAAATTGTATTACAGAAAAGTTTTGTGCTACTTTTTTCTTTTAAAACAAACAAACATAGAACATGTGCACACATAACAATATACATAGTCTGAAACCTAGGATCTCTAAGTAGATTAATGTTATGACATTATATTAGGTTATAGATTAGTTTTAACGTGTAATTAAATAACGTTAAAACTAAGTTTTCTATTTACCTTTTACCGTTCGTTTTTATCACATATAAAGTAACACTTAGCATTATACGCCAAAGTGGATGCAAAGGAACAAATAGTAAAAACGAAAACAAACGTGAGGAAATATTTTATATAAGTGTGAGAGAAAATGAAAAGTTGGAGTGTTGTCTAAAGCGACACTTCGCTTTTTGATAAGGGCTGAGACACCGGGGCAAGAAATATCTCACTTGTGGCTTTCTGTATATTTCATTTCTAGTTACACCGCCGAGGCGAACGGTTCAGGGTTTGAAATAAAGTTCAGTTACTCTTTTCAAAGCTGCAGTTCTTTTATAGTTCACTACCGGTACCAATTATTTTTCAACAATAAGCTAGTGCTAAGGACATACATTTGGGAACTATGGGTAAACCAGGTTGGGTAACGTTGTTTATAAAAAACCAACCAAGTTTAATTTAAATGTAGCTTGATATTTATTTGTAATTTTATTTAATCTATTTTTTTAAATAAAATCTTGATCGTGGTAAATAATGTTGTAGTTAAAAAAATAACCTTGGAAAGGAAAGAACATTTAATACGATACCTTCGCTATATATTTTGTGACTTAGCGTAGTTCCTCTAATCACTTGTTGCGACAAAAGTTATTAAAAATAAATTAAATAATGGTCCAATCTTTAAATCAGTAGACCGCTAAATATTGCTTATCTTTCTACAAAAAGTGGTTAAATATTATGGAAATGATTTATTCGTTCGTTATTCCATCTTATTTGAGGCAGTAAATGCATAAATCCCTTTCAAGATGGCTACTTTGGATCTTAAAAGGACTTGTTCTGCTTGGTTGATCTCTGAGGGGCTTCGCTGGAAAATATGCAAATTTACCTGACGATTCTGTGGGTATTTTATTTGACCAAACTCCGTTATAATGTAAACATGCTGGTATACCCGGCTCATGAATGACCATAATAAATAGTAGCCATTTCAATTTTTATTAGGTTAGCAAACCCAAATTTACTCCGAGTTCCTTTTTGTATTGACGAGGGACAAAAAATTGAGTGTTTTAATCTTTTGATCCAACAATACACCACTCCTTCAAGTGTTATTTATACATAAATTAGCGTGAAAAAATTAAACGTATATACAAGTTGTTTTCGGAATACTAAACTATGTTTAAGTGTATATATCAAACAGTATTTACAAACGATGGCTATATATACGCTACCAAGGACAATAATACAAAACATCTGATAATTTTTTGGACGTAGGGTATACGCATATCGTACGATGTTAAATAATCAATAAAAGATTGAAATTTATAATAAATTAAAAATCATTCTATATAATATATATAGTTTATATTGTAAAACCCCTACATTAATTAATATTTTTCTTCACATTTTAATGGACAGCTTAAGGCAAATCAAGAAAAGTTATAGCCCTCGAATAGAAAAAAAAGTTCTTAATAATAATCCAATCATCTTTGCCTTTAAATTTACCTTTTCTTTCCATTTTTTATCCCTACCTACCTGTAAGCTAACCTTTCACAACATTAGCATACAGAACAAAGGAACTTCCTGCAGAAATTGATTAGCACAGGAAATCCAAGTTCTCGAGTTTGTTGAGAAATAACACAAAACTATATGCTGCAATTAACATATTACCGTATTGAAAACATGATGAACGTTGAATAGGCCTACTTGCCTCTAGATGTCAAGTGAACCATAGTAAGCAGTGTCAACGCTTTTCATTGAATTAGAGCTGTTAGCATTACATACACGTAGTTAGCGAGGTGTGACATTTGTAACTCCGTCATTGGACAAACATGGATATCATGCACATATGTCAATTGTACATTGAATATATTCAAACATGCCACTCTGTTCTATGTTATTTATTGTGATGATCATAAGAGCTCCCGAAAATAATTAACCCACTCTCCACAGACGCCCAAGCTTTTGTTCCCTCTCCAAATTTGCCTTTATAAAAATAGTTAGGCTTTAGATCGTAACAGTTACACAAATTTTCAATAAATAAATATAAAATTTATGTCTCTTGAAAACACTCGTATAAGAGAGAAATTAGAAATAACCTCCCGGGTTCTCAGAGATTTACAATACAAAGATCATACTCAAAGGTTATACCCGAACGTGGGGTTGACCGTGGATTTACTCACTTTTTACTGCTTTATCAACTTTATCGCACATCAATTTAAAACCTTACTTGAGAGTCTTTTTCAGTATTCTTGGAATTTTAAAATAAAAAAGAATCTAAAAAAATTAATTTATCTAAAATTAACGGATTAATAACTATCAAAAAATCTTAGAGATGAGAAATGATTACGATACTAATAAGTAATTCTCTACACGGGCACCATATTTTACTTAAGCACTATACAGCACTGACCGTGACCTGACAAAATGAGCAACTGAAGAGAGTACGTCTGGGTACTAACAGAAACGTCGATAAAAATAGGATACAAAGTTGAACATCGCTTCACCTCACACATATTTTACACAAAATTAATATGATTTAAATTCGAATAAAACATTCGGAAATATAGCGAAATGAATAATCGCTAATAATTAGCGATGTGTGAATTAGATTGATTAACTTATATGAATCCTGAGCCAATTTTGTTAAAAAAATTTTAATCGAACACTTTTGAAGCTAGCGTGGACTTTCGAACGACTTTGGGATAATACCCAGCCAAGATCAAGCTGTCGACGTATTAATATTGAGCAACTTATGAAACCCAGTGTGAAAATTGTGAAAAACTCCATAAAATATATTGGACCAAGGAAAAGAAACATACAAACTAGATATAACAAGCATTTTACTGACTAACAAATGAGCATTTTAGCAAAGTAGGAAAAAACTGTCAATTGTGCAGTTGTGTAGTAAATAGTCATATAGCTTAAAAATAATTCAAACTGAAACACTTGGAAATCAAGAACTTTGAAAACCCTAATGAACTGATAATCCACCAATTCAAAACTCTCAACTGATACTTAATTCCATTCAAAAGTAATTTAACTAGTGGCTTGTAGGGGCAAAGGCCCCTAAAATCAAAATTTTTACGTTGTCTCCAAAAATAAGTTTCAATTTATCACCTCCTTGCAGCATTACTGTATTTTTCTTAAGCTGTAGTGTGATTTCACACCGTTTGGGCTTTCTAATAAAATATTATCTAATCTTGACCAAAAATCTTTTGGTGGTATCAAATCAGTAATTTACAAAAAATTTCCCCTGTTTAAACTACAGAAATCTATTTTGAGGAAAAAGAAAAATTACTGAACTATTGTACAACCGAACGCGGTAAAAGTAGATTTAACCTTAAACATGTCCATGATAATAGTTCAATGCAACATAAGCCCATTAATACTGTACACTCCTTCACCCTGTGGATCCCTGTGCTCCAGATTCCCCACACTCGCCGTGACCCCATGCCTCCCCGTGCCCCCGTTTACCTCCCCTGACTCGAGCTTCTTGTACCCCTATGAGCCCAGGGCCCGAGTACCCCCATGCCCCCGCGTACTCCTCGCCCCCTCATGACCCTGTGCCCCCCATTCTCCCGTGCCCACATGCCCCAGTTCCTCCCCGTAACCCCCGTGCCTCATTTTTATGTTCCTCATTCCTCCCCAATACACTCCCGACGCCCAACCACCTTCCGTCCCACCGATGTCTCTAGTACCCCTTGTGCCCCCATTCCCATACCCCCATACCCCCGTGCCCCCATACGCACCAATCCTCACCATGTCTCCACATTGGCCCCCAAGCCCCACTAACCCCAGTGCCCCCAACAACCCTCGTGCCCCCATGGCCCCCCACCCACGGTACTCCCTTGCCCCCATGCCCATCCGACCCCCGTGCTTCGTACCACCGAAGCCCACGGTCCTCACTTTGCCTTCCATCGCCACAGTGCATTTTCATGCTACCCAAGAGTGCCCCTACGCCCCGCACCCCCATACCCTCCATGCTCCCTTGCCCTCATGTGTTCCTCTACCTCCTCGCCTAAACATGTCCATGATAATAGTTCAATACAACATAAGCCCGTTGTAACCCTCATGCCTTCTTAACCAAAGTGCCCCCACAATCCTCGTGCCCCCATGCCCCCACCACCACGTGTTACCAGCCCCCCTAAGTTTCCGTGACACCATGCTTAAATTGCTCCACGTGCAACCCCATATACCCCTTTTGCTACGGACGCCCCTAGTGCTCCTTGTGCCCCCGCACCCCCCACCACCACGTACCCGAGTGCATTTCCATGCCTCCCCAGAGTGCGCCCCCGCACCGCCGTACCCTCCATACTTCCGTGCCCTTGCATTCCTCCCTGTGCCCCTACGTTCCCCATGTCTCCACCGTGCCCTTCATGCCCCCTATCTACAGTGCCACCGACACCCCTCGTGCCCCTCGTGCACTTTCCCAAAATCCTCCAATCCCCGAACCCCCTGTGCTTCCCATGGTCTCGTGCTGCCATCCCCGCCGTCATTCCTTCTCGTGCCCTCCAGTGCCTCCCCACCGTTCCCTCTATTTCCCCTGTGTCTCCCCCGCCCCCCTATGCCACCCCCCCTTAAGCTCCGCGCCACTGACGTCCCTCGTACTTTGATTTTAGTCTATTTTTTCTGTTCGTCAATGTACACTGATCGATATATTGTTAGTTTTCACACACTATCATTTACATGAAAAGGTCCCCATCTTCATGGATTAGCGGGCGTTTATTGTTCTGCTACAATCTACGTACAAAAGATGAAGAGAATGGATGAAACCGAAACAAAATATTCCTCATACAGAGGTTATTTACATAAATATAATGATTCAGTCGAAAATAAACAAACACTCAACAAAACAATTTAACTCTTCAACTCTAACTACTAAATAGCCAATATGTAAAGCAGTAACGTAATAACTAAACTTCATTCACTGAGTAAAGATAATTAACCTATCAACCATGCCACGTCTAAGCTAATTTTAACTTTGATATATTCAGCATAAAAAATCATTCTACTCCGTTTCCATAATGACATAGATGGAAACGAAGGAATCTCCTGTGGACCCGTAATCCGTTCATGACTATTACTCCTTTCTTATAGTGCATTGCCAATTTTAAAAAGTTATAGCAATACGGTTATCTTAACTCAAAATACCTGCTCAATAACCAGCTGAGTTTATGATAAAATACTGGAAAATTTGCTTAATCACACGTGTAGAAGTAAAAATCGTCTTCCCATTAGATTAACATGGTACTTCAAGGTCCAATGGGGCGAAGCCCAGGTAACTTTTGATGATTCTGGTATTTTTCCTTTCGTCCTTGGCACTCAAGCTTTAAAATGAGCCATCATATGTTACCCTACTTTTTTCTAACTTGAGATATTTCGTGGGGACCGGTTCGCTTATGGAATTATATATATATATATATATATATATATATATATATATATATAGATTTTATATTGCATTGCATTGCATTTTAGAATCAATATTTTTTATTTAAATGTTATATCTGTAGGACGTGGTAGTGATTTACAGTGTTTATTTACAAAAATTGTTTTATTTTATAGAACGGTTGGAGATGGGTCGAGTTTGCCCATTGAAACTACCGTATAGTAAAAATACTAAAAGTATATTGGTGTTTTAATATTTTTGAATTAAAATTTTGTACCAATGGAGCGCATGGAATTAAACATTAAGCGTACAGTAAGATGCATCAAAAGCATTTCAAGGAAAACATATTGATTTGATTGACATTTACACATTTTAAGTGAATAACACCTTAGTAAATATTCAAAAGTGATTAGTACAAGTTTGAAGTTTACTCGGACCTCTTGCAGAACAACTTGTTTGGAGCTCAAAGCTTACATTGGTCTCAGTGAGATGTGTTTTGCAGCACAGAATCCATTTCGCTCTATTTATGCCCTTTGAGCTTGTCCGGTGGCTTGGCCAAAATAACCGACCTGCTTGAGTACTCTCTTCCCTTGTCTTGGTACTCGCTTTAATCGTTTTGCGGCTTTATTTTATGTGTTCGTATTTCCAATACTCATAGCAAAACAATTGCAGTAATAGACGAGCCCTTTTACCAAATTTTACCAGTTTATTCAGGAATAAACAAGCAAATAACTCTCTATACCGTATCCTATCTCGAGTAGTTTGCAGTCTTTCAGTTATTATGTACAGTTTAATGAATCCATTATATCAGTGTTTCTCAACCTTTATGTGCACATGTGGTTATTAAAGTTTTTTGGCGTACCGCACCCAAACTCATACTAACCCCCCCCCCCCCCCTCCTCTTTTAGATACAACCGAACTCTTTAGAACTCTTAAATATGTTTCACTATAATTAGAGATGTGTGAAAAAAATAATATGCTTTTTGTTGTAAATTAACAACAACTAGAGTAATTTTGTTTCAATTGAATAGGCCTAGGTCTACATTTTCCAGTTTTAAACTAAAACTTCTATCTTCAGGTGTTATAAATAAAGATAAATTAAATTAAATTGAAAAAAAGTGTTTCATAGAAAGTCATTTTGTATTAAAAAAGGATGGTAATCGGATGTTATGGATGTTAATCTTGCTGTTGTTTCTTGCCATGGAAAGGCAAGAAAAAAAGCCCAGGAAAGGCTACTCCTCTCGCTGGCCTAACGGCTAGCGTCTTGGACTTCGGTTCAAGAGGACACTTGTTCAATTCCCAAGATGCCCACCACACTGATGGGTTTGCACCGCTTTCCCTTAAAAGCGTTTCTGGTACTCAGTACATTCCTTCAAGAAAAAAGACCCAATGTAAGGACTAATTATATTTCGGGACTAATTCCAAACATAAATAACTAAATATCATAACACAAACTATTTTGACAGATCACTCACGGAGCTTTACTGAACGAATACACATCACTTGTTTCAGTGATACACTTAAAATTCTCTTTGATGACCAAATAAATTCTCTCATTTCATCGTTTCTGCTGAGCGCGTATCTTATTTTTAAAAGGTCAAGGTAAATCTTGAACTTAAAATAATTAGGTTTAGAAGAATACTGAGCACAAAATCATTATTCGTTAGTACAAATTTTCTCAGAAAATGGTATTCTTAAAAATTAATTTACTTTGCTAAATTGGTACATAGTTGCTTTAGATGGGCAAAGGTGGCATATTTATTTGAGTCTCTCAAACTAAATTGAAATGCATCGTAATGCACAACTTAGCTGACCAAAACAGCTATCAATCATCTCAACCAGAAAAACTTTGTATTTTTCGTGTATAATGATTATCTTTTTTAAATTAAAATGATTATATATTTCAAACTATTTAGGGTGAGAATCTAAACTGTTACGTTTATTCAGACCCAAATTAAGACAACTTTTCACATTTATTTACCTGTTTGATAGTAACACTGATGTGAACGTGTTTGATAGTAAAATCTTTAATAATACTAAAACAAAATGTTGCAAAATTTAAATATACAGTACTAGCTGTTGCCCGTCACGGCTTCGCCCGTGATTGAATTTATTTTATAGGTAATACAATCGTTTTGAAGAGCAACGAAATCTACTTCCTTGAGAATGACATTGGAACAATGAAGTAGTGTGAGTGGAGCTCTGAAGGAATTTCGCAAAACCTGTTCTTAGAGAGAAAAGGTTTCTTAAATAGAAAAGGCCCTAACCTATGAGCAAATAGGAACGACCATGTCAAATTTCAACCCCGTAGGCTCTACAGTCATATTGAAGACATGTGGGTCGGATCCCTAAAGAACATTAAACAGTACTTTTGCAAAACTGTTTCTTAGTGAACACCTATTAGCAAACCGGAACCTTTACGTTAAATTTCAACCCGCAGGATCTATAGTAGATTTGAGAATTTGTGGGGAGGAGCCCTAAAAAAATTTGCAAAATTGTTTCTTATTGATCACTTATGAACAAAAAGGAACGTCCATGTCAAATTTAAAACACGTTGGCCCTTGATTAATTTTGAAGTCAGGTGAGGTGGAGCCCTAAAGAACTACAAAAACTATATTTACAAAACCATTTCGTAGTGAGCACCTGTTAGCAAAACGGAACATCCACGTTAAATTTATACCCCCTAGAATCCATGGTAATCTTGAGGTTCTATGGGGTGGAGCCCTAAACGAAATTTTTCAAAATTATTTCTTAGTAAGTAACTATGAGCAAAGAGGAACGTCCGATTCAAATTTAAACCCCAAAGGCCCAACAGTAATTTTGAAGTCCTGTGGGGCGGAGCCCTAAAGAACTTGGAAAACTGTATTTGGAAAACTGTTTCTTAGTGAGCGAGCACCCGTGAGCAAAGAGAAACGTCCACGTTAAATATTGACCCCGGAGGCCCAAAAGTAATTTTGAAGTCCTGTGGGGCGGAGCCCTAAAGAACTCCGAAAACTGTGTTTGCAAAACCGTTTTCTTAGCACCCATGAGCAAAGAGAAACGTCCATGTCAAATAACGACCCCGGAAGCCCTAAAGTAATTTAAAGTCCTGTAGGGCGGAGTCCTAAAGAACTTCGAAAACTGTATTTGAAAACCGTTTTTTAGTGAGCACCCATGAGCAAAGAGAAACGTCCATGTCAAATATCGACCCCGGAGGCCCTAAAGTAATTCTGAAGTCCTGTGGGGCGGAGCCCTAAAAGGGATGTTTAAAGCACTTTTTTGAGCACCTAAGAAAAAAGAGATCACTCCAAATTTCAACCGTGCAGGTTTCCTAATTCGTATTTAAAATTGGCCATGCGGATAGCGTTATATTAAAATTTCGAAGGCCTGTGGAGCGGAGCCCTGAAGGAATTTTGTTAAATCATTTCTTAGTGAGCACCTAAGAGGCAAGACGAACCTGTGTTTAATGTTTCAAGTAAATACGTTTGGTAGTTCCTGAGATTTCATGATGAGTCAGTCAGTAATCACTCGCCGTCAGGTTTAGCTTGGTCGCTAAGCTCACTCGCCGCAACTATCCTCTAGTTTCTTGTTACCAATCTCCCCTCAATAATTTGAATCAGAACAGCTGTTTACAAAATTAATATTCCTTAATGTAATCATATGTTCCAATACAAAAATGTTGCTTCCATAAGAATAACATGGTAACTTTGAAGACGTGTGGGGCGGAGCCCTGAAGGAATTTTCAAAAACCGTTTCTTAGTGGATGCCTACACCCTAAAAGGAACGTCCATACAAAATTTCAAGGTTCTAGGTCTAGTAGTTTAGGCTGTGCGTTGATACGTGAGTCAGTGGTACTTGACAAATATATAGTAGATTACAGAAAACTCGCCTACGCTCCCATGCCCCTTAGTTGATTTCCCCTATTTCGTTAATTGCTCTAAAAGTCTCGAATACTGAACAGGCTTGTTCCACCAAAGCACTGAACAGGCGGCTTCTATATAGGCGTAGATATTTTAAAAAATCAGTTATGAATTACATTTAACCCACAGATAATGTATAGTGCATTAGTTGACTTGCAAAAAGTGTGTTTGTGTAAAGAAAAGTCGCAATTTGATCTCTGTCTGTATTTTTTTATTTTTAAATCCTAGTTTTTTTTAGATCAAAAAGTTTTTGTTTTTGGTAAACATTTAATAAAATTCTCGTTTTTTGGACGTTTGGCTTTAGGAAATGACTTGGTGTATCTATCAATATTAACATAAAGTAATATTTTATTTGCATCAAACACTAATGAAATATTATATTTTAACTCTTTACTATTCATTATTATAGCTAGGAGTAAGGAAAACATTTACCTGCAACTGTAATTCTAGAAAATTGGATTTTTATAATTCTAATATTTGTTGGAAACTCATCATAAGTAAATTGTTATTTACGCTACAGGTAAATCGTTTTGCTTATGTGAAATACTTCCAGGAATCGGAAGCTTTTGCTGAAAGTAACAGTTTATTTTCATAAAAAGTCCAATTATTAAAGTTGAGAATGTGGGGTGGCTTATGTGGTTTTAGTCTTTGTAATATGTCCAAACCTGTTTTCACAAATCTTTTGTGGGAAAATGTATTTTAAAATGTTATAATACGAAAGGGGTCATTAAGTTTAAATTATGAAACTAAATACTAGATATTATTAAATCTTTACAACCTTTGTTTTTGCTAAATTTTCATTAAATAATCATAATTGTTATAAAGGCAAACTGTTCGGTGTATTAACAATATAAATAAATCTTAAATATGATTAATTTTACGTATTGTTCTTGAATTTCACATGGTTTTGTTATCTCTAAATCGTTTAGACTCTGCGTTATGTTAATGTTGATTTAGGTCCTTAAGGTATCCAAACAGAAACATATTAAAACTATTAACCTTAAATTATACTATTAACAATAAGAAATGTTATAAACATTTGTGTACATTTGCTATTACTGATCAAATAAAAAATTTATCCTTTTTAAGTATAATATTAGTTTTTTGTTATTAGTCATGATTATTATAAAATTTATAAAATTTATAGTGTTTCTGCCAAGAGATAACCTACCAACCTGAAGGACATTATTGATATGGAAATGTTTATTGTAAAACAATGTATTTTTTTGATATATCCCTAGTGGATAATTGTCAATAAAGAAAGTTGAAAGCTATTACTGATCATTAAAAGCAAGGTTCACAACATTTCCGGATATGGAATCAGATTTTGTCTTAAAGCAAAAGAAATAATAAATTCTGTAAATTGGTTTGCTGCATTTGGGGTTTTTATAAGAAAATATAGGTTAAGTTAATTACATACCTAGTAAAGGTACATAGCCAATTGTGTCAAGATCAATTTTTATTATTTTTTTTCATAAAATCCCATGGGGAATGAGTATGTAAGTTTGCTGCCATATGGGTTTTGCACTGAAACATAAATGAATCTTTACGTCAAGAAGGTACATACCAAATTTCAACAAGTCAAAACAAGAAATAAGTGAGATGGAAAAGTTTGTAGTTTTCCCATAAGAATAACATTTGAAAAGGTTTTTTTAAGATTTACTTCGTTAGTAAAGATAGGTTAAAAATTCAAGATCCTAAATTGTGTGTTCCTTACAGCTCTTTTAAGCTGTTTTAATTGGAATTTTTAATTGGAATAAAAATTTGGTCTATAAATGTCAAAAGCCCATTGTTGACAATTTCGAAACCTTATAAAACCCGATAAAACCCCGTTCCCTTGGACCGATCACCCTGGTTTTCGAACATAACCTGAAGAACGCTCTCCTTCACCTCCATACAAAATTTCATCGAAATCGGTGGCTCCTTTTAAAAGGCCTCGGTACCACGGACACATAGATATAAATAGATAGAATACAGAGATAGATATATATGGTAATATGAATTTATATAAAATTGGACGAATGGTGTTTTTGTCTTCTGGGGACCTGATAACGAAAAAAGTAACATAATACCGGGCTTAGGTCTTACCGTGACTTCTGGCGTAATAGAAAATTCACTTTAGTCAAATTCGTTGAAAAGCAGGAACAACACGATTAATGCATACTAATCATATTAAGAATCCTGCAAAAGAAGATATGTTTGATACAAATTTATTTTTATCAGATAACAAGATAGTTTCCAATTAGCTTTATCTTATGTTTGAGGTTATAGAAAAAATATGGCCATGCCAGTCAGAAGAGTTGCTCTGCTGTCGGCATGCAAGTTTCGGCCCCCTCGCTGCTCATGTTTACTGAGCGAATATCAGTTTTATGAATGGTATGGGAAATTTTAGAATGTACCATAGTAAATATTAGGTCTATGAATACATTATTCAGATTTTTTTTTGTTTTGTTTCGAAAACTAATCTTCCAAAATAAGTTTTTGCATGACAGGCTTATTGGGTGATTTCCTTTCATTCCACTGATACAACTTTGGTAGTTCTATGGTTAACTACGTTTTGGTTCACATTACGTACCGTACTTTTAATTTTAGTAATAAAATATTTCATTGTATTAAACATGCGCATTGCATCATGCGCACTCGGGTTGTGAAAAGAATAAATTTAAATCTCTTAAATGGGAGAAAATGCGGCTGTCAAACTCTGGGAGCGCTGAAGTTTGTTGTTAAAACTTCCTAAGTAGTCTTCTGTTTTAAATCTGCAACAAGAACTTTTAACTATCTAATTTGTTTGAGGAAAGGAACTTTGTACGATTTTGTTCTGTTTTAATTAATTTAATTATCTATTTATATTTAAGGGTCGATTTTTTAAACAAATAAATAAAAGGAGTTTTAGTTAATTTTAATTAAATACTCGTATTTGGTATTACTGTAACATCCTACTTTTTTATTCAAAGTTGATTTTTTATACTTTTTGTTTATAAAGAAATTCTAAATCTTTGAAGAACTATCAATTAAACTATATGACACTTTAAGAGAAAATGGGAATTCATGTTTGTTGCGCTATTCATTTGGTACATGTAATTTTGGATAACAATTATTACAAAGATTATACAAGCAAGGGACAAGAAGATAAAGTATAGAAGACGTATTTTCCAATTTGGTGGGTTCACCCTTTCATTGAAAGTTCGCGTGAGAAAAAATCGAGATAGAGCGAACCCTTAGTTCGGATTCTTGTTAGGGAGATAGTAAATATGTTACTGTAGAAAAACTGAAGATTTCCCGCATGTTATGTTTGAGAGGTTTTAGAGTAAGATGATCTTAGCCTATCAGTTATGATAAAATGATGTAGTTAACATAAATTCCCTTCATTGTTTGTAATCCAGGGTGGCCACATTCTGTAAAGTCAGGGATAATCAGGAAAAAACAGGGTAAAAATGGGTCAGAGAAAATCAGTTAAATAGGCAAAAAGCCTGTAAAGTCAGGGAAATCCACCTTAATGATTGATTTGAGGGTACTTGTCAATGCCTTAGTTGGCCGTAACTCAACTACTGTAGTATTTTTCCGAAATTTTTACAAATTCTAATTTATTCTAAATTATTTTAAGTTATTAATCTTTTTTATAATTTGTTCTATTGTATTGATTAGTTGTTAGGTGTACTATGGCTACTAAACAAAACAAATTTAATGAACTATGGCTTGATGCCCAAATATTTCCTGAATTTCGCGGCTGGTTAAACTTGTTCTAGGTAGTTAATGTAACTTTGGCTTACTTTAAAGAATGTTGCAAGTCATTCAAGTTCAGCAACTAGGGTAAGTTAACTCTAATATCATATACTAGGCCTAAAGGGCCTAATAATTAAAAATACGTGTTGGCTAAAAATTCCCAGCCAGCCAAGAAAATGTGTTGAAATTCCATTTTCGCTAAGACAAAGAAGTCGGTGCCAACATAATGAGGAGATGTAGGCTACATTTTGTACCAAGTACTTCAAGTACACCAGATGCAAGAAATTTTGAATAAAGAAACTCGTTTTGAATACCATTTAAAAATTACTTCATTATGACCGATTAATACATATTTCATTATTTTATGTGATTTAACTTGTCTAGGCAGTAATATTTTTGTGTGAATGTGTATTATAATTTTTTAGTTAAGTTCGTGAGTCAGGCAGATTTATGGTAAATGGTTAGGAAAAGTCATGGAAAATCGTTGAAAGTCAGGAAAATCAATGGCAATTTTTCTGCGGACACCCTTTAATATTTTCTGCATTAGAAAACGTGTTCGCCAAAATAGACTCAGGACTAAAGAAATTGGCCTACAGTTTGTTAAGTCTGACGATATCAATATCATTAGTGTTATTCGGGTTGATCAGTTTCATGTGTACTCATCACCGACACAACAATAATAGACCATTTTTATCTACTATGTGTTTCACAAAAGTGTTTCCCCACAATTAGTTAAAAATAATTATTTTTAGTTGATATCACGTCTACTAGATCTTATTCAAGGGTATTTAGCGCTCCAGAGAAGTGAGGTTAAATCGCCGTCATTGAATATCCCCTACCTTGATATATTTCAGGTTTCAAAGTGATGGCGTTGATGGAGTTCGTCAAATCTGTAATTCTAATTTGTGGCGCGCTTCATTGTCTCCGTGTGATGAAGAAGTTTACTGAGATAATTGACATTCTAAGGCCCCATAGTGTTGCGTTGGAGCAGATATTATGAACCTACATAATCACATAGGAATAAACCTACTTGAATTGGCAAATATCTCATTAATCAAAAAATTTGTATAAAACAACCCATTGAACATTTAAATGGAAAACCTAACCTAACCGGGAATATGAAACATACATTTTATAGACATAATTATATTTTGCATTGACTTTTAATTTTATTTTTGTATGGGACACAGGGTTTTCATTATTACCCACGGTTTGATACAAATAATAGTATTTTATGATTCGGGCCGAAGGGATAGCTTAAGTGCATCTTATTCACCAGGAACATAACCTTAACTTCAATATTTTTGGACTAATGAGGGAGAACGGAACATTATTTCAGGGGTGATTCATTGGCGAATCCCAATATTTATTGCTAGACGGATTTTCTCCTCTTGGACCCGAATTATTGAAATGTAACGTATTCCACCTTGTTTTATCTTCATTTCCTTTTAGGAATAACAAGTATATTACGTCACTATAGTTCCTGATTGGTCTTAGTCGAGTGTGACATTGTCATGTGCATGGTGAGAAACTTACTGGTTTATCTATGAACGATACTTCGTACCTAAACAAGTTATAGAACAAGTTACACGTATATTTAGTAACATTTTTCATCTCCTATATTAACATGTAGGATCCTATATTCATGGTGTTTATGTTTTAAAAAGTACGCTCCCAGTTAGTAAATGTTAAGTGTGTTGTCATTCGCTATTTTTCTAAAGTACAGATTTATAGTTTTTTTTTTTCAACTGTAAATTTACGGTGCAATACACTGGAAATATACTGTGTAGGCCTATAGAACGTGGTAAAAAACAATTTTAGTTACCACGAACTGGCAAAGAAACCTTCGGTTTATAAGTTGCATGGCGTCAAGAGTCATGAGAAAATAATCAATTTATTGTTACAACGGGATTATTATTTGAAATTAAAATCTTTGATCCTTAACATTTTTGGGGACGAAAAAAATAGGAAAACTACCAAATAAAAAATATTCAGAAATTAAAATAACGCAATTTATTTAGAACTTTGAATTTCATACACTTGTGTTGTATTTAATAAAAACAAAAAACAACAAAAACGTTATGTACGTATTTATGTTCTTAAATGTTAGCTAATCCACTTAATGTATTATTATCCTATATGTTTTAGCAGTATAATGTTTTACCTCTAATGGTTTGCAAGATTAATTTTGTATCAAGTAAGAAATAACTATACATTTTAACCGTATAATACACAAAAATGAAAAAAACAACTGTTAGTAAAATATTGTTTTGAGCTGTCAAACCAATCATACAAACAGGCAGCGCCTTGCAGCCATTGTCACCGCATTTCCATTCGTAAATATTCTCTACGAATTCTTAACTTAAGAACCCTTAAAAGTTTCTTTTTTATAATTTTCCCAACTTTGCAGACTGTTATTTTAAAACTTACGCATTTGATCTCAGAAATTCAGCGGAGAAAGTTTACCAACTGCGCTCGACGAGTTTGGCCTTTTTGACGTATATTTAATGGTGTAAATGAAGAAAAGTGAAAATTTGAAACTTAAAAGGGATTTTTTTAAAAATATAAACCTTTCTGAAATGTCTTTTTGAAGATCCAAATCAGTTTATAAATGAATAATATTCATATATTGATAACAAAATAAAATTGAGTAACTTGATTCCAGCTGGTGGATCGGCTTTAATGGTGACTTGCTAATATGAAAAATGCATGATATTGACGTTAGGATTACCAAATGACATAACACGGATTTCTTATATACATTTTGACATACCTTTTCATTTTTATATGATTCAAAATCAATTTTTATTAGGAGAAAATTCTTATACATTCAGTTAAATAATTCTTTAAACCCGTTTTCTGTAATATTTTTTGACATATCGAAACATTATTTTGTAGGCTCTAAAATTAGTTCTCAGATTAGTTGTTGATGCGTAGGAACAAATAGTAAAAACGAAAACAAACGTGAGGAAATATTTTATATAAGTGTGAGAGAAAATGAAAAGTTGGAGTGTTGTCTAAAGCGACACTTCGCTTTTTGATAAGGGCTGAGACACCGGGGCAAGAAATATCTCACTTGTGGCTTTCTGTATATTTCATTTCTAGTTACACCGCCGAGGCGAACGGTTCAGGGTTTGAAATAAAGTTCAGTTACTCTTTTCAAAGCTGCAGTTCTTTTATAGTTCACTACCGGTACCAATTATTTTTCAACAATAAGCTAGTGCTAAGGACATACATTTGGGAACTATGGGTAAACCAGGTTGGATAACGTTGTTTATAAAAAACCAACCAAGTTTAATTTAAATGTAGCTTGATATTTATTTGTAATTTTATTTAATCTATTTTTTTAAATAAAATCTTGATCGTGGTAAATAATGTTGTAGTTAAAAAAATAACCTTGGAAAGGAAAGAACATTTAATACGATACCTTCGCTATATATTTTGTGACTTAGCGTAGTTCCTCTAATCACTTGTTGCGACAAAAGTTATTAAAAATAAATTAAATAATGGTCCAATCTTTAAATCAGTAGACCGCTAAATATTGCTTATCTTTCTACAAAAAGTGGTTAAATATTATGGAAATGATTTATTCGTTCGTTATTCCATCTTATTTGAGGCAGTAAATGCATAAATCCCTTTCAAGATGGCTACTTTGGATCTTAAAAGGACTTGTTCTGCTTGGTTGATCTCTGAGGGGCTTCGCTGGAAAATATGCAAATTTACCTGACGATTCTGTGGGTATTTTATTTGACCAAACTCCGTTATAATGTAAACATGCTGGTATACCCGGCTCATGAATGACCATAATAAATAGTAGCCATTTCAATTTTTATTAGGTTAGCAAACCCAAATTTACTCCGAGTTCCTTTTTGTATTGACGAGGGACAAAAAATTGAGTGTTTTAATCTTTTGATCCAACAATACACCACTCCTTCAAGTGTTATTTATACATAAATTAGCGTGAAAAAATTAAACGTATATACAAGTTGTTTTCGGAATACTAAACTATGTTTAAGTGTATATATCAAACAGTATTTACAAACGATGGCTATATATACGCTACCAAGGACAATAATACAAAACATCTGATAATTTTTTGGACGTAGGGTATACGCATATCGTACGATGTTAAATAATCAATAAAAGATTGAAATTTATAATAAATTAAAAATCATTCTATATAATATATATAGTTTATATTGTAAAACCCCTACATTAATTAATATTTTTCTTCACATTTTAATGGACAGCTTAAGGCAAATCAAGAAAAGTTATAGCCCTCGAATAGAAAAAAAAGTTCTTAATAATAATCCAATCATCTTTGCCTTTAAATTTACCTTTTCTTTCCATTTTTTATCCCTACCTACCTGTAAGCTAACCTTTCACAACATTAGCATACAGAACAAAGGAACTTCCTGCAGAAATTGATTAGCACAGGAAATCCAAGTTCTCGAGTTTGTTGAGAAATAACACAAAAATATATACTGCAATTAACATATTACCGTATTGAAAACATGATGAACGTTGAATAGGCCTACTTGCCTCTAGATGTCAAGTGAACCATAGTGAGCAGTGTCAACGCTTTTCATTGAATTAGAGCTGTTAGCATTACATACACGTAGTTAGCGAGGTGTGACATTTGTAACTCCGTCATTGGACAAACATGGATATCATGCACATATGTCAATTGTACATTGAATATATTCAAACATGCCACTCTGTTCTATGTTATTTATTGTGATGATCATAAGAGCTCCCGAAAATAATTAACCCACTCTCCACAGACGCCCAAGCTTTTGTTCCCTCTCCAAATTTGCCTTTATAAAAATAGTTAGGCTTTAGATCGTAACAGTTACACAAATTTTCAATAAATAAATATAAAATTTATGTCTCTTGAAAACACTCGTATAAGAGAGAAATTAGAAATAACCTCCCGGGTTCTCAGAGATTTACAATACAAAGATCATACTCAAAGGTTATACCCGAACGTGGGGTTGACCGTGGATTTACTCACTTTTTACTGCTTTATCAACTTTATCGCACATCAATTTAAAACCTTACTTGAGAGTCTTTTTCAGTATTCTTGGAATTTTAAAATAAAAAAGAATCTAAAAAAATTAATTTATCTAAAATTAACGGATTAATAACTATCAAAAAATCTTAGAGATGAGAAATGATTACGATACTAATAAGTAATTCTCTACACGGGCACCATATTTTACTTAAGCACTATACAGCACTGACCGTGACCTGACAAAATGAGCAACTGAAGAGAGTACGTCTGGGTACTAACAGAAACGTCGATAAAAATAGGATACAAAGTTGAACATCGCTTCACCTCACACATATTTTACACAAAATTAATATGATTTAAATTCGAATAAAACATTCGGAAATATAGCGAAATGAATAATCGCTAATAATTAGCGATGTGTGAATTAGATTGATTAACTTATATGAATCCTGAGCCAATTTTGTTAAAAAAATTTTAATCGAACACTTTTGAAGCTAGCGTGGACTTTCGAACGACTTTGGGATAATACCCAGCCAAGATCAAGCTGTCGACGTATTAATATTGAGCAACTTATGAAACCCAGTGTGAAAATTGTGAAAAACTCCATAAAATATATTGGACCAAGGAAAAGAAACATACAAACTAGATATAACAAGCATTTTACTGACTAACAAATGAGCATTTTAGCAAAGTAGGAAAAAACTGTCAATTGTGCAGTTGTGTAGTAAATAGTCATATAGCTTAAAAATAATTCAAACTGAAACACTTGGAAATCAAGAACTTTGAAAACCCTAATGAACTGATAATCCACCAATTCAAAACTCTCAACTGATACTTAATTCCATTCAAAAGTAATTTAACTAGTGGCTTGTAGGGGCAAAGGCCCCTAAAATCAAAATTTTTACGTTGTCTCCAAAAATAAGTTTCAATTTATCACCTCCTTGCAGCATTACTGTATTTTTCTTAAGCTGTAGTGTGATTTCACACCGTTTGGGCTTTCTAATAAAATATTATCTAATCTTGACCAAAAATCTTTTGGTGGTATCAAATCAGTAATTTACAAAAAATTTCCCCTGTTTAAACTACAGAAATCTATTTTGAGGAAAAAGAAAAATTACTGAACTATTGTACAACCGAACGCGGTAAAAGTAGATTTAACCTTAAACATGTCCATGATAATAGTTCAATGCAACATAAGCCCATTAATACTGTACACTCCTTCACCCTGTGGATCCCTGTGCTCCAGATTCCCCACACTCGCCGTGACCCCATGCCTCCCCGTGCCCCCGTTTACCTCCCCTGACTCGAGCTTCTTGTACCCCTATGAGCCCAGGGCCCGAGTACCCCCATGCCCCCGCGTACTCCTCGCCCCCTCATGACCCTGTGCCCCCCATTCTCCCGTGCCCACATGCCCCAGTTCCTCCCCGTAACCCCCGTGCCTCATTTTTATGTTCCTCATTCCTCCCCAATACACTCCCGACGCCCAACCACCTTCCGTCCCACCGATGTCTCTAGTACCCCTTGTGCCCCCATTCCCATACCCCCATACCCCCGTGCCCCCATACGCACCAATCCTCACCATGTCTCCACATTGGCCCCCAAGCCCCACTAACCCCAGTGCCCCCAACAACCCTCGTGCCCCCATGGCCCCCCACCCACGGTACTCCCTTGCCCCCATGCCCATCCGACCCCCGTGCTTCGTACCACCGAAGCCCACGGTCCTCACTTTGCCTTCCATCGCCACAGTGCATTTTCATGCTACCCAAGAGTGCCCCTACGCCCCGCACCCCCATACCCTCCATGCTCCCTTGCCCTCATGTGTTCCTCTACCTCCTCGCCTAAACATGTCCATGATAATAGTTCAATACAACATAAGCCCGTTGTAACCCTCATGCCTTCTTAACCAAAGTGCCCCCACAATCCTCGTGCCCCCATGCCCCCACCACCACGTGTTACCAGCCCCCCTAAGTTTCCGTGACACCATGCTTAAATTGCTCCACGTGCAACCCCATATACCCCTTTTGCTACGGACGCCCCTAGTGCTCCTTGTGCCCCCGCACCCCCCACCACCACGTACCCGAGTGCATTTCCATGCCTCCCCAGAGTGCGCCCCCGCACCGCCGTACCCTCCATACTTCCGTGCCCTTGCATTCCTCCCTGTGCCCCTACGTTCCCCATGTCTCCACCGTGCCCTTCATGCCCCCTATCTACAGTGCCACCGACACCCCTCGTGCCCCTCGTGCACTTTCCCAAAATCCTCCAATCCCCGAACCCCCTGTGCTTCCCATGGTCTCGTGCTGCCATCCCCGCCGTCATTCCTTCTCGTGCCCTCCAGTGCCTCCCCACCGTTCCCTCTATTTCCCCTGTGTCTCCCCCGCCCCCCTATGCCACCCCCCCTTAAGCTCCGCGCCACTGACGTCCCTCGTACTTTGATTTTAGTCTATTTTTTCTGTTCGTCAATGTACACTGATCGATATATTGTTAGTTTTCACACACTATCATTTACATGAAAAGGTCCCCAAGTAGTGTGGTTTTGCCGGTGCTGGGACAAGTCAAGGTCATGCGGTTCGAACTGGCAGGTGTGGGTAGTAATTGGGGGGTGGGGGTGACAGTGATGGATGGGTTTGGGAAGTGGGTCAAGGTCATTCGGAGGGAGTTTTAAAAAAGTGGGAGCCGCAGGGGCTCGGTGGGGAGGGGGGTGGGGCGGCGCCGGGCCGCGGGAGGTTTTCGTTTATTTTTAAAATTAAATTAAAATAATAGTTGCATGATAGGAGAGCTCCTAGGTGTTTACAGTGCGAGTCGATATAGTAGAATGAGACATGTGTCCAAGGAAGAACGATCATATAAACCCGGTAATATAGTGAATAAGAATAATTGGACAGCGTCGTCAATAGGTGTAACAAGATTGAAATGTTGATACTGCAGCATGTCAGTTAAGACAGCGTGCAAAACAGTATCAGTACAGTATGCAGTGTTGCACAGGCCAGGTTTTGCAAAGTACAACGGGTGAAAACTGTAGTATTTCTTAAGCTTAGCCAATGTAGTACGCGGTTTAGAAACTGTGGAGTTAGATTGTTTCTGTAAAATATGTTTTGTGCGTAAAAGTTTTAGTTGTAAAGAGTGCGAAGCCATGATAATACACGGAGGGGAGATGTGTACTCTCCGACAATCGGCGAGTATATGACCGGCGCCCGCGAGTGTGTCTGAATATATAGAGACTAATTAGCATAATAAGTGCAAACATATGTTAGAGTAAAAAAGCGTAAGTAAAAAAAAAGTGTTAGACTAGGTGTTAGAGACTTGCGGATAGTTGTTCACTGTTGCCCTATCGCCACTATAATGACGCGCGCGCGGTACCGATGCCCGTTTTATGGGGGGTTGTGTGGCCCCCCCCCCAACCCCTCCCCCTGAGAGGATGACATAAAAGAACAGAACTTCGGAGAGCTCAGTTATTTGTCGGGCGGCGCCGCGAAAGGTTGTAGCAGGGGGAAACATATAGGCAAAGAAAAGTACTGGTAGCCGCAGAAGTTAATTAATTATTCAGGTGCAGGATTGCAAGTAATGTTCCGTGCACGAATAAGTAGGAATAGAATTGTTAATTGTACAGGTAAATCTTGTACTGTAGCAATAACTATAAAATTAGACGGTTGTAAAGTGTATGACCTGCTAATGTGCAAGAAATATCCCGTGCACGACTAAGTGGGATCACAATTGCCAATTGGACAGGTAAATCTTGTATTGTAGCAACAAGTATAATAGTAGACCGTTGTAAGGTGCATCACCTGCAGGTGTGCAGGAAATGTCCCGTGCATAAATATAGAGACTAATTAGCATATTAAGTGCAAACACATTTTAGAGTAACAAGCGTTAGTTGTAAAAGCGCCAGAGACTTACGGATAGTTCCTCACCCGACCGATTCCGCCACCGAAATGGCGCGCGCGCGGCAGCAACCCCCCTTTTTATGCGATCGATGAGTCACGTGCGACGCCCCTCCAACCCCCTCCCCGAGAAAACCGCATAAAAGAGCGAGGTTCGGGAGAGCTCGGTTATTTGTCAGTCGGCTGCGGCTACGGTCACAAGAGTCAGAGGAAGAGACGGATAGTTTAAAAAAGTACTGGTGATCGCGGAAGTTAATTAATTATTCAGTTGTAGGATTGCAAGTATTGCTCTGTGGATAATCAAGTGGGGGGACCACAACTGTGATTGAACAGGTAACCATTGTAGTATAGCAATAATTTTAATATTAAACGGTTGTAAAGTGTATAAGCTGCAGGTGTGGAAGAAATGTCTCTCGTACTGTAGCAATAATTATAATAGTAGACGGTCAGCAAGTGTATTACCTGCAGGTGTGCAAGAAATGTCTTGTGTAATGTAGCAATAAGTATATGATTGTAAGGTGTATTACCTGCAGACGTGCAGGAAACATAGCGTGCACTATTGCACAGGTAAATCCCGTAGTGTAGCACTAATTATATTAATATGACCGAGAAGTAGCGGTTAGAGTTTAAGTGTTGTTAAAGTAAGAGAGTAATTTGCATATTAAGGAGGAAACAGGTGTGTAAGAATGGAACCTGCAATTAATCAGTGTCAGTTTCCTGCACACGATGTTAATTAGCATATTTTAGTTAAAAAAAAAAAAAAAACTCGACACGAAAATAAAATTAAGATATATAAAATAACTGATGTAGTGTTAAGAAATAGTGTAAAAATAATAAAAATGTTAAAATAAATAGTGTGTTAAAGTACTATGTGGTATGAACTCACGGATTGGTTGTTTACCGTTGGGGTGTCAGCTCCCTATATGGGATGCGCGCGAGCTTCCCGTCGTTTATATACATGCGGATGGTTACTCATGCATGACCCCCCCCCCCCCCGACCGGACCGGAAACCGGAAGCCCCCCCCCCCGCCCCCGCCCCCGCCCCCTCCCACAGGCTGCGTGTACCGGCGATTAATTTCCGTTGGAACTATAATTAAGCGGCGGAAGAGGGCAGATAACAAACTGCGATAGTTATGCTGTCACGCACGCGACGGGGAAAGCTGCGCATGTAGCTGTCAGCGGATGTACTTGTCAGCGGATGTAATTAGATGTTATCTAATGCTAATTAAGAGGCACAAGGCTCCACCTGCGTTAGGGGCGACCCACATGTAACAAAGTACATCCGTTGGGGATTTTCCACTGACCTTACTGGAAAGTTCCGCGCCCCTCAAACCCCTCCAGGCCCCCACCACTTTGTGAGCCGAGAACCTCTTTGGCGACTATTGCTGAGTTAGTTCGGAACAATTCGTCGGACGCGATGGTTGTTCCGAACTCAGAGGGCAACTCAAATGTATAAGCGGCCGATATATATTTGAGTTACTCTTGTTGTTAGGCTATTATTATTTAATATTAGTTGTGTGTGTGTGTGTGTGTGTGTGTGTGTGTGTCTATGGTTTTATGTAAAGTGTTATTTGGTTTTAGTCTTAAGATGTGTTAGTTTTAAGGTTTAACTTGCGCATTGCGATGTTAGCATTAAGGTGTGTTATGGTATTATTTATGTTTAAAAAATGTGTTTTTAATTTTAAGTATTGGTTTATGCTGTGTGTGTGTGTGTGTGTGTGTGTGTGTGTGTGTGTGTGTGTGTGTGTGTGTGTGTGTGTATCTATGTCTGTGTTTGTTTATCTGTGTACTAATAATTTTTTACATTTCACAGCTAGCTGTTAGGATGGGTAGATTAAATTTAAATTTAAATGTAACTTTAAGAAGTTCGATTGAACTTCATTAAATATGGGTGGGACATGCGCGTTGTGCCTTAGGTAGCGCATATTTTTATTGTTTTTGATTTTTGTTTTTAATTTTGGTCAGGCAAAAATATGATTGGGTGGGTTTAGATTAAGGGTGGGAGGTTAGAGTTGCGTCTTGCATTACCTGTTCCAGAGTCCCCATTGTAAAATTGGAATGGTCAAGTCCAGTGCCCAGGCCCGAGGCTGGCCGCCCGTATCACAGACTACCAAACTGGATCGCCACGTGCGTGCGGGCCAAAAATCGGGATCCCTAGCAAGACGTAACTTTTTGGGTTGGGATTGGGAGTGTTTGAGGAACACAGGGTGGTGGAGACGGTTCTGGCCGCCTCCATCACCTTGGATCATTATTATTTTTTGGTGACCTTGACCTCAATTCACTCATGCATAACCCCCCCCCCCCGCCCCCGCCCCCGCCCCCGCCCCCGCCCCCCCCCGCCCCCGCCCCCCCCCCAGCTTTAGTCTTAACCTACTATTTTTAACATCTCACTAAAAATCTTACCGTCCCCCACTACAACTGGGAGGCTATAAAAAGGGAGCAGTAGAGAAGCATTTCATTTCGCTGCTAAATTTCAAAGAGTAAACATCAACAAGATGTATCAATGTGAAATTTGCTTAGAAACTTTTCATGATAATATTCTACTAGAAATACACAAAGAGTTATCCCATAATAATAATGAAGATGTAACAGAAACCAAATATGAAGATTTAAAACTATATGGAGAAGAACAACAAGAAGAACATCAAGAAGAAGAACAAGAAGAAGAAAAAGAAGAAGAACAAGAAGAAGAACCATTAGCAGGACCATCTAATGCTATACCGAGTGTAAAAGTATTTGCTTTAGCAGGTAGAGTAGTAATGCATCACAAAATTCAAAATGAAGAAAAATTGGAATTAGAGCAGTTTCTTAAAGAAGCAAGAAAAATTGTCAGTAAAACTATAAAAGAAGAACTACAAAGATTAAACTTTATTAAATTTGGCATATTATTAAAAGCGTTGTTTATTAATGTAGAAGAAGAAATGTCACCCAGAGGATTTATAACAAAAAACCAGACAATTATGGCTACTTCAAATATTGAGTCAATAGTTGAAAAGAGTTTTGATGAAATTTTAACTAAAATTCAAGAACATGAAGGGAGAGGATCAGGTTGGAGTTTGTTTAGTATTGAGGGCATGGATTTAAGAGTTCACAAACATGGATATGGGCTAATGGGCAGCAGTTACATTCAGCTGCCAAAGAAAATACGGGATACAAAATCGTGTATAAATGTAAAAAATGAAGATACAGAATGTTTTCGATATGCAATGACGTCAAAATTTGTACCACCTATACATGCAGAAAGACCTAGCCAAGAATATGAGAACCAAAGATATAGGTACAATTTCCAAGGGTTGTCGTACCCAGTAGCATTGAAGGATATTACAAAATTTGAAAAACAAAACTGTGGAACATCTGTCAATGTGTTTGGTTTGGATAGTTCAAATAAAGTATATCCTCTGAAGGTTGTAAAGAATGAGCTGGCAGATCACACGGATTTATTGCTAATTACGAATGGTGATGTGTCACACTATGTATGGATTAAACAATTTGAAAAGCTTGTTAGTAAACAACTATCCAAACATGAACATAAAAAAATAATCTGCAAACGATGTTTTAATTTTAAAGAAGAAAGAAATGCACACCGTGGATGGTTACAAGAACATCAGAAGCTATGTAACAACAACTATGAAGCCAAAATAATGTTACCATCACCAGATAAGGCTGAGCTAAAATTTGAGAAGATATCTCATCAGTACCGTATCCCTATCGTTGTATATGCAGATTTTGAATCTACACTTGTTCCTATTGAAAATAATAATGATGGAGCCAAGAAAAGTGTTAAGTATCAAGTACATGATCCTAACAGTTTTTGTTTATTAATTAAATCTAAACTGTCAGAAGATCATTTAAATAAATATGATCTAACATCAAAACCTGTCATATATCGTGGGGAAAGTGCTTCAAAAATATTTCTTGACCGCTTATATGCCATAGCAGAAAATGTACAAAGAATGTACAGTGATATTGTACCAATGATACCCATGGATGAAGAAGAAGAGATTCAATATGAAAATTCAACCAATTGTTATTTATGTAAAAATGAATATACTATGGAAAATCACAAGGTACGTGATCACGACCATCTAACAGGATATTATAGAGGTGCCGCATGTAACAGATGTAATATTAACTATCAAATTCGCAACTTCATACCCGTAATTTTGCATAACCTATGGTTATGATTCACATTTTATTATACCAGAATTGGGACGAGATGATGGAAAAATTGATGTGATAGCGGAAACCACTGAAAAGTTTATTAGTTTTAGTAAAACGGTTGGAAATATGAAGTTACGTTTTCTGGACTCTTACCGTTTTATGTCATCTAGCTTAAGTAAACTCACTGAAAACTTGAAAAAAGAAAATTTTATAGAAACAATGAAGATTGTAAGTAGAGATAAATTGGATTTGGTTCTCCGCAAAGGTGTTTTTCCCTATGATTACATCGATTGTTTGGAAAAATTTGAAGAAACATCACTTCCGCCAAGAGAAGCCTTCAAGAGTAAGTTGTATGAAGAGGACATCAGTGAAGAGGACTATCAACATGCTTGTAAAGTGTGGAATGAACTAGGAATGACAACATTGGGAGAATATTCCGACTTTTATGTGAAATTAGATGTGACTTTACTTTGTGATATAATGGAAGAATTTAGAGATACCTGTTTTGAAGCATATGGATTGGACCCACTTCATTCTTATACATCGCCTGGACTAGCATGGCAAGCTATGTTGAAAGAAACAAACTGTAGACTTGAACTTATTACAGATATAGATATGGTTTTGATGATAGAGTCAGGTGTTCGTGGAGGATTGACGCAAAGTGTAACCAGACATGTAAAAGCTAACAACAAATATCTCCCAAACTTTGATACATCACAACCAACAACATTCTTAGGTTATTTTGACGCAAATAACCTATATGGATGGGCTATGTCAAATCCTCTTCCATATGGTAATTTCAAGTGGGCGAACCCTGATTCGATCGGCAATATAATGGACATACCCAAATACGGAGATACTGGATACATTTTGGACGTCGACTTTCAATATCCTGAACAGCTGCATGATCACCACTACGATTTACCACTATTGCCAAAGACGGAAATATCTCCAACTGGTAGATGGCCCAAATTAATGATGACGTTAACCAACAAGTCGAGATATGTAGCTCATTATTGGACAATACAGCAAGCAATAGAAATGGGATTAAAAATAATAAAAATCAATAGAGCAATACAATTCAATCAATCTTGTTGGTTAAAACCATACATCGACAACAACACAAAAAGAAGGAGTGCAGCAACATCCGCTTTTCAAAAGGACTTTTTCAAATTAATGAATAATTCAATATTTGGCAAAACATTGGAAAACAAAAGAAAACAAAAAGATGTAAAATTAGTTAGCGATCCGGCGAAATTGCAAAAATTAGTACAAAAACCAAACTTTGGAACAAGTGTAATTATTAACGAGAATCTTGTAGCTGTTACAATGGACAAAATCTCAGTTACAATGGATCGTCCTCTATATGTGGGAATGTCTATCTTGGATATTTCTAAAACCCACATGTATGACTTTCATTACAACAAGATGGTGAAGTTTTATGGAAGAGAAAACATCGGGATAGCATATATGGATACAGATGCTTTCATTTATTGGATAAGAACAGAAGACATGTATGAAGATCTACGTACTTTTGTATATACTACTGACTTTGACTTTTCAGATTATCCTAAAGATCATCCCAACTATGACTACGATAGAAATAAAAAGGTGTTGGGCAAGTTTAAAGACGAAACAAATGGTGTACCAATGGAAGAAGTTGTCGCTTTAATGTCCAAACTGTACTCATTCCAACTGTACATCAGTGAAAAGGATGAACATCAAGTGGTGAAGAAAGCCAAAGGCATCAAGACTTCATATCTAAAGAAGAAAGTGCAGTTTGAACATTATAAAAGATGTTTATTTGAAAATGTGGAAACAACCGCAACATTTAACACCATCAGAAGCTACAACCATATACTGTATAGTGTAAAGCAAACAAAGTGGGCATTAAGTTATAAGGATGATAAACGCCACATTCTTGAAAATAACATCAACACATTGCCATTCGGCCACTATTCCCTAATCCCTATTGATCAGTAAACCTTTTCTTCGTCCTTTACCTTCTTCCTTTTTCCTTTCGTAAAGAAGAGGGGACATGACAAGCCCAATGTCATGTTCCCTCTTTTTTACACAAACGTAAAATGGCCTTGACCTATATCCTAACCGTATATAAAAGAGGATAAACCATTCTAGAGATTAGTACCTTTACAAGCGATGTGGAAGACACAACTGAAGATGGAAGACTTAAAAAATAAAATTGTAAACGAACTTCATAAGCCGGCAAGAAGAAAATTTCCTAGAAGAAGAACAGTTATAAAAGGAATGAATGATCTTTTCCAAGCCGATCTCATTGAAATGATACCACATAGTAAGTTGAATAAAGGATTCAAATACATTTTAGCGATTATAGACTGTTTTACTAAAGTGGCTGATGCCTTACCGCTAAAGGACAAGACTGGTAAAAGTGTTACGAAAGCTATGGAAACGGCTATACAAAGAAATAAATTCAACATCAAACATCTACAAACTGATGATGGGAAAGAGTATTTTAACAAAGACTTTGCAGCTTTAATGAAGAAGTATAAAATAAATCATTATTCTACAAATTCTGAAGTTAAAGCTTCAATAATAGAAAGATTCAATAGAACATTAAAAGGAGCAATGTATAAAACATTTTCCAAACGAGGATCATATGTTTGGTATGATATCTTACCGCAACTTATAAAAGAATATAACAACAAGTATCATCGAACCATTGGTATGAAGCCTAACCAAGTAAATAGCGGTAATGCTAAGATGGTATTAAAACGTATTAGGAATAATACAACTCCTAAACGTGAAAAAATGCAGCCTAAAACATTTAAAGTTGATGATAAAGTTCGTATAAGTAAGTACAAAGGAGTATTTAGTAAAAGATATCTGCCAAACTGGACTAATGAAGTGTTTACAATCTATAAAGTACAACCAACAATACCTGAAACTTACATCTTAAAGGACAACAAGGGTGAATTACTCGAAGGTGGATTCTACGGACACGAGTTGTTAAAATCATCAGTCGGCGATGTATATCTTGTTGAAAAAATTTTACAAAGAAAAAAGGATAAGGTTAAAGTACGTTGGTTGGGATTTGATAAAAGTGAAGACTCTTGGATCCCTACAAAAGACTTGGTGTAGTAATTTGTGAACTCATTACGTGTTTAACCTTTACACAAGATGGAGATTGTGCAACAAAAGGATCGATTTTTTATTAATAATATTGATGAATTAACAGTTGACAACGACAAGTTAAATCATGGAAAACATGGTGAACTACTGCCAAACACAATAAGATGTTTAATAACTGGACCGTCAAATTGTGGAAAGACGAATGTGGTTTTTAATTTAATAACAAATCCTAAAGGATTACGTTTCAACAACATTTACATTTTTTCCAAATCTTTGCAACAACCCAAATATCAATTATTGGATAAGGTACTCGCAAGTGTGCCTGAAGTTAATTTTTACAAGTTTAATGCTAGTGAAACTATAATGGAGCCAAATGAGGCTAAACCATTTTCTATATTTATATTTGATGATGTATCTTGTGAAAATCACGACACTATTAGAAGTTATTTCGCCATGGGAAGACATTACAATATTGATAGCATTTATATTGGTCAAACTTACAGTAAAATTCCAAAACAATTAATAAGAGATAATGCAAATCTACTTATTATCTTCAAGCAGGATGAAACAAATTTAAAGCACATATATAATGATCATGTAAATGCAGACATGTCATTTGATAAATTTAAAGAAATGTGTGGCAAAGCATGGGCTGAAAAATATGGATTTCTTGTTATTATGAAAGAAGAAGCTATAAAAAATGGAAGATATCGTATAGGGTTGGATAAATTTGTATTAATCCATTGAACGATTGATGATACGTTTAGTAATAGATTGGTCTTCACAGCGTAAACATGGTGAACCAAGAAAAACTATTAAAAGAAATAAAATCACTGAGTGACTCAATTAGACTTAAAAATCGAGCATTAAGAATGGGTTTGAATGAAAGAGAAGAATTCCTGGAGACTACATTTAAGCCTATTACAGAACCTTTAAAACAGATAACAGAAACTATTGGTAAACCTCATTATGAAGGAGATGTTTTGCTACCTGTTTCTAAATTTGAAGTAAAGAGTTTGAAAAAGGAAGAAGATGATGATGATTCTTACACAAGTGATAGTGAAGTTTCTCAAAAAGAAGAAGAAGAAACAAGACAAGAAGAACCAGAAATAAATGTTGAAAAAGAAGAAGAACAAGAACAACATATACCTGAAGCAGAGCAATCAATTCCAAATCTAACAAAATTAAGTAGTGATATATTGCAACAAGGACCTCTTGGAAGAAAGTATATCATGAAAATGTTACATGAAATAAAAAATAACCCAAAATTACACAAGTCACATGTATATGGTGCGAGAATTGATGGAAATGAATTAAAAATAGGAGATTCAAAAGTACATTTGACTGAAGATGATGATATTGTTATTGGTGAGCATAAATATAAAGGAACAAAAGGATTATTTGAACTGATTTTCAAAAATATACCTATAAGATATACGCTTCAAGATTTAAATACTTTTAAAGAAATTTTGCAAAATACTAATGCTCATAAGAAGAATTACTCCAAAGATTCAATGATAAATAGAACACGCGCAACTAAATATACAGTTGTAATAAAAAGATTGTTTCCCCTGAAAAAACTACCAACATTACGAACTGCACCTGCTGTGAAAAAACCGCTTAAGAGGAAGTCATTATCACTTATGGACTTATCACTTATTGATGAATATGGTAAAAAGAAAAAAGGAGAAACTCCAACATCTGGTAAAGGTTTAATGAAAAACCTATATAATACAAATGTGATTTACTATAATGATATAAACAAATTGGTTGATAGAATGAGACTATTACATGAAGCCATGGAAGCTGGTCATACAGGTTTAAATAATGAATGGGTGGCTTTAGTTGACGAACTTCGAAATCGTGGAATAATTGTATAAATCATCACGGATATATAAGAGAGCAGTGAGCATACAGTGGATCAGTTCAATCATGAGCGTTGACAAGTTCGGACGGTACTCCGGGGTAGGAGTACAAGGAGGAGAAAACAGAAAAAGAAGTGGATTGCCGCAAACACCTGAAGGTGACTATGATATGAGTAACAAACGTCTAAAATTTGTTAAAGACCCAGAAGAAGATACAGATGGAGCAAATTTTAAAACAGTAAAAGAAGCAACTTCAACATCATTGAAATTAAACAAGAATACTTATGATGTTAAATCACATAGAATAATTAATGTTGGTAAACCAACTGACAGTTCTGATGCAATTAATAAAGAGTATTTATCATCTGAACTTTTAAATACTTTAAAATTGCAATGGGGTAATAATTTAAAAGACGGACAGACATATGATGCTGGGAATCATAGAATAACCAACGTGGCAAATCCAAAAAATGATAAAGATTCAGTTAATAAAGAATATTTACATTCTATTATACCGGAAAAGACTCAACACGGATTTTCTTTTTATAAATTTATTATAAATGACATTGGATACCCAAAGGAAGACGGCGATGCTGTAAACCTGAAATACATCAAGGACAACTGTATTTTACAAGATGGTGATGAAATCGATTGTCATGGGAAAGTGTTGTCAAATGTAAAGTTCGGTTCTCAACCAAAAGACGCTGTTACTATGGAACAACTATCTAAAGAATTAAAAAGGGGAACATCGAATTTTGTAAAACATGAAGATGCCGTGCTAAAGCGAGGAGACACATTTATACATGGAAATGAAAAGTTTGATTTAATGCAAGGAAAAAATGATGAATGGGATGCAGGACATAAAACAATAACAAATGGAAGATTTGGTATAAAAGATTCGGATGTACCTTTGATGGTACAAACATTAATTGCGAGTGGTGGTAGATTAGGTACATACGATGGTCGTAATAGAAGAATAAAAAATATTTATCCTGGTTATGAAGATGATGATTGTGTTACATTGAGACAAACAATAACTTGGGATAAACACTTTGGGACCAAATATGATGCAAAGATGAAGAAAATAATTAATATTTTACCAGGAGAAGATTTAAATGATGCTGCTACTATTGGACAAGTCATAACAACGTCAAAAAGTGATTCGACCGCTTACACGTGTAATGATAAACGTATTATGCAGTTACACGATCCTCAACATCCGAAAGATGCTGTAACTTTAGATTGTTTAATAAGAATAGTGGGAAACTTACTTATCGATACCCACAATCATATAGCTAGTACAACGAGTCATGTGATGATTCAACCCGATGAACGAGAAGCTTGGATTAAAAATAGAATCATAAATCAGTATATAATTAATTTGAATAATTAAATATTTAAATATAAAACATTGCGCACGAGTTATTCATTTATGTAAAGCAGCTCGTGGAGTAAACACGCTGGTTATATAAGACAACATAATGAAGACCGCACCTCTCAGTCATCGTCAAGACAGCGACAAGAAAGGACGTGGTATAACATCAGCTGCGTTATCCCTTCTAAGACGGATTCCTGTTGGTGCTGTTCTAAATCGAGCAATAGACGCTTTACCATACGAATTTCATCTGCCCGGAGGCTATCAATATTGTGGACCCGGAACTAAGTTGGCAAAACGTTTGGCAAGAGGAGATCCTGGAATTAATAAATTAGATCAAGCTTGCAAAGAACACGATATAGCGTATTCCAAGTTTGCAGATTCAACAAATAGATCAATAGCGGATAGAGCGCTAGCGGAAAAAGCTTGGCAAAGGGTTAAATCAAGTGACGCCAGTATTGCGGAAAAAGCAGCAGCTTGGGCAGTGACAACAGCCATGAAGACGAAAGCTAAGTTTGGTGGTGGAAGACGACGCGGGAGAAAACCTAGTAAAAAAGAAGCTGCAAAAAGGGGCGGGAACATCAAAAGAAGACGTCGCACTAACCCTAAAAGGAAAGTCAAGAAAACATCCATATGGTCAATGGTAAAAAACGGATCGGGTCTTTACTTAAGACCGTACCGTGTGTATTAAATGAGAAGAATAAATTGATAATTCCAAATGAAGCATTAACAAACTATCAATTGTCAAAATATGTGAAATGTTTAAGAATACCATTCTTCAGAGGAGTTTTTATGAAAGATACATTACCAAATAGAGTGTGGAAAAATGAAACTGGAATAGTAAACTTAGACTCTAATTATGGACCAGGTACTCATTGGGTATGTTATAAAAAACTTGGAGAAAATGTTTACTACTTTGATAGTTTTGGAAATTTACCGCCACCAAAAGAACTTCAACATTATTTTCGGGACTCCAAGAATATATTCTACAACTACAAAAGAGAGCAACCTAGCAATACAGAAATATGCGGACATTTATGTTTAGAGTTCCTAGCGAAGAGCGTCAGTCAGCTTTAAGATGTCATCGTATACAGTGTCGCTGAGCGGAAATTCGTCAACATTGAAAAGTACACTTTTCCCAGCATTACGTTTATCTACGGACAAACTATGGGAAGTAGCATTATTGGATTTGACTACATACAATTCAATTCCCAATGTTACAGAAGGAAAAAATAATTTACTACATTATTATGAGAGTAAAGATGAAAAAGGAAATTATTCACAATTAAAAATAATTCCATTATCTACAGGAGCATATGAAATAGACGATATAAACCAAGTATTACAAAAGAAACTTGGAGAAGAAAACATTTGTATAAAAGGTAATAATAATACATTAAAAGCAGAAATAACTTCAAAGTATTATATAGATTTTAGCTTAGACCACTCAATCGGCAATTTGCTCGGATTTTCAAAGAAGAAAGGAATTTTAGCTCCTGGAAATGATTATACTGGCGATACAACAGTAACAATATTAAAGGTGAACAGTATTGATGTAACGTGTAATATTATACACGGATCATATAGAGATGGAGTAAATCAACACATATTACATACATTTTACCCCACAGTAGCTCCTGGTTTTAAAATAGTTGAGAAGCCACAAAACCTGATATACCTACCGTTAAACACCAGTTTCATTTCAGACATCGTACTGAACATATTGGATCAAGACGGCATTAGTGTTGACTTTAGAGGAGAAACAATAACTATACGGTTACATATTAGAGCAGCAACATAAATTCAACATGGGATTATCATTTAAACCACAACGGAAGAGTCGGGAGCTCAGTAGCTCCTCAACATTCGACGAGTTAACACCGGACAACATACGCTTCCTACAGAAGATCGGGCTAAAACTTGCCAACCATGGATATACTGGATATAGCGCAAGGACCGACATTCGACGAAACCCTATGGGAGAAGGAATATCACACTCACAACCCTTACACTTCATCAAAATTAAATAATAATGATGAAATAAGGATTCCCATTCAACAACAAGATATCTACACATTACCATGTGAAAGTTATTTATATATCGAAGGAAGAGTAACAACATTGGATGGAAAATCTGGTTCAACTGTTCCTTTTATAAATAACCCTATGGCATATCTGTTTGATGAAATTAGATATGAGATATCTGGAGTAACAGTTGATTCAACAAAAAAAGTTGGTATATCAACAACTTTGAAAGGATTGACTTCAATAACACCCCATGAAAAGAATTCTTTAATCTCGGCTGGATGGGTGACTCCTGATAAAGACACTATTACTCCTAATTCAAAAGGTTACTTTGATTTTAATGTGCCTTTACGATTGCTTTTGGGATTCGCAGAAGATTACAAGAGAATAATAATAAATGTAAAGCAAGAACTGGTACTGCTCAGATCTTCAACGAATAAGGATGTAATACAAGCGCCAAGTGGAACAAAAGATGCCGATTTGGAATGGCAACTTCAATTGGATAAAGTTGTATGGAGAGTACCACATGTCAGATTGGCAGATGAACATCGAGTATTATTATTGAAAAAATTAAAATCTGACCGTGATATTGTAATACCATTTAGAAGTTGGGAATTTCATGAATACCCCATATTGCCTCAAACAGAAAGACAAACATGGACTGTTAAAACCTCTACTTATTTAGAACGAGCAAGGTACATAATAGTCGGTTTTCAGACTAAACGAAAAGATGTTATAACTGCGCACGCTGGTCAATTTGACCATTGCAAGATAAAAAATTGCAAAGTTTTTCTAAACTCTCAGTTCTTTCCATATGACAGTTTAAATGTTTCATTTGACAAAAAACGTTATTCCATTCTATATGACATGTATGCAAGATTTCAATCGTCATATTATGGTAAGACAAATACACCACTACTATCACCAGAAGAATTTTATTCAAAAGCTCCAATTGTTGTAATCGATTGTTCAAAACAAAATGAATCTGTGAAATCTTCAAGTGTAGATATAAAAATTGAAATGGAATTTGAAGATAAAATACCAGATGGAACTTCAGCATACTGTTTAATTCTACATGACAAAATAGTTACTTACACACCGCTGACAGGAATTGTGAAGAATGTACTTTAAAAAAGATTAATACAACATCTGCACGATTTGTAAGGTTTTTACAAAAGATCAACAATATCTAGGTCATCTGCGAGTATAAAAGCGAGAAAGAAGAGCTGGAAATTCATTTCATCTTTGATTGTCGTATGGGTAACATCGTCCGCAAGATGAGTTCTGCTACATCAAGTGCTAATGAAGAAACTACACCTCTTATGGCTGACAATAGTTTGGATATAGAAAGACAAGTTGAACAGGAAATGGAAGAGTTCCTCAAGTTTAAACATAAGAAAACAGACGAAGAGGAAGTTGAAAAAGAAACGAAGAAAAGGAAAATTGAAGATAACATTTCTACCAACATCTTAATGGAGGTATTTCTTAGAATATTTTATCCTATTTCTTCTTGTATGACAAAGACTGTGTCTGCTGGAGTAATGAAATCATTGGATTACTCTCCAACTGTTATTTTGAATCACGGATCTAAAATGGTAACCTTTACTGAATCTTCTTGGGAATCTTTTATGAAACATATACATCTTTTGGAATGCTATTTGAGTAACAATACGTTTGGAAGAAAAACAAAACTAGGTTTATTCGAATCAAATATTGAAATCGATATTGTTAAACAACGTGGTCAACAACTAGTTCGATTTAGAGATTTAACTAAATATAATATAAAAATACATTTGACAAAAGAAGAGTTTTACGCTTTAACTTGTGCTACTGGTCCTATAACAAGATATTTAAAACAGCTAATATTCTCAAGTACAATTATCAAAGATTATTTAACTGATGCATTGGATAGACAACCATATGTTCCAATCCTATACGGTCCAGTAGATACTTCAATCTTCAATAGGATCCCGCATGAAGTAGAGATGTGGAGACAGTTACACCGCAATCAAACCAACTTTAATTTAGATGAAGAAAAAAATCAAGAAAACAAGGAAAACGAATCACGTTTCAACAATCAACAATCAACAACAAATTAAAACAGACAAAGAATATTGTAAGTAAGAAGAAGAAGAATGTTGGAGTATAAAAGGCTGTCAATCCGCATTGACATACCAGTTGTCTACTGAACGTCATCATGGATAAACGAGTTTCATTCTCTAAGAAGACGGAAATAATGGAAGTAAAGCGAGGTATCATAGAGTTTCAGGCATTCCGTGGTAATGATGGAAATTTTATAATTAAAGAGTTAGTGGTACTAGATATGATAACATCTGTTGTTTATCATTTTTTATTCATGCCTCCTTTGCCGTTCAACAGATTAACAACCAAAGCTAAAGTAACAAACAAATGGTTGATGAAACATTTTCATAATCTAACATGGGATGAAGGTTTTATAACCTACAATATGATGCCACACATTATGAATCATTTCTGCAAAGAGTTCAAAACTATTTTTACAAGAGGATTGGAAAAAGCAAATTGGATACAAGCATATACAAACCATGAAGTGATAAATGTGCAAATGGAGAAAGATTTTTATTGCTACTTTGCTAACATCTGTATTGCATCTAAAAACTTTAAACATCGGCAGTCTCAATGTGCTTTAAAGAACGCATATCGTTTGAATGTCTATCTCCAGCAAAGTGGTGGGGGAAGCGATGGGTATAAAAGCGAGAGCGGCACTATGACAATGCATGAGTATTACTCTAACCTCCGAGGAGTCAACACCTCTGACGCGCAAGCACAAGAAGAAGAAGACGAACAATAGTAAGAAAAAATAATGGCATCGCAAACTTTTCTACAGTCGCTTGTTGATCAATTCAACAAACATTCTAAATCTACAATACTACCGACTAAGAAATGTTCAGAATTGAAAGAAGAAAAACATTACATTATTCACACTATTAAGAAGATGGAAACATCAGTTGGAGACGCCATCAATTGCACATTGAGTGAAGCACCCTACACACCTGGTGATGAACCGAAATTTCAAGTATTTCTTCCCAAACGCTTCGTTCAACTGCTGCAGAATGAAGATTTACGACTGATTCACCCCGGCGCACTCTATTTGGCATCCCACGGTCCTAGTGGAACCAACTCTACTGAACTTACACTTCATGTTATGCCTACTAGCAACTAGTCTGTAGTTTATATATACTGTTGTACATGTGTGTAACTGATTTTAAATAAATAAAAAATAAAAATGAAAAAAAAATAATAAGAAAAGGCAACATATCGATAGTGTTTCTGCACTATCGATATGTTGCTTTTTTTTAAAAACACGTTTGGATGACCTTGACCTAGTTTCGAGGGTATATAAAGGCCGTAATTTTCTTGAGGATCTCATCAGTCTACGACTACCTTTCGTGCTGTACACATCTCTGTTGGCTCTCTAGTTATTACGAATAACAACATGTCTCTTAAGGTTAAGTGTGCATCATATGATACCACCACCATTACAACTTTTGAAGAACTCGACGATTTTATTAATGAACTGCGAGTGTTACTTGCCGGTGGTTATCGTTTAAATATTGATGTTTACGCTAACAACATGAGGATGTTTCCTAAACAGAAGTTCTGCAACGAAGAAGTATTCGTTTCCACACAACCTTCAACTACAACACCATCTACTCAAAGTAATGTTAAGTTCCAGAAATATTACTAATGTTAAATAATATCAAGTGGTCGCTGTAGCATCTATAAAAGGACCGTGTAACCTAACAGAATCATCATTTGCTCTCCAACTGACGCAGCGAAAACAACTACTAATACCATGTTGTACAGAATGATGATTGAATTCAATGGAAAAATCTACGGAAAAGACTATCAAAGTGTAGAACAAATGACGTCCGATCTTCAAGTATTGACTAAAGAGGGATTCCAACCAAAATTAATTCTAAAATTTCCTGAAGTACATCCACTCTCCACTGAAGATCTCATCGGCATGGCTAAAGAAGAAAAAGAAAAATACAAACAAGATGTAAAGAAAGAAAAAGAAAATGAAAACTCAGTATCTTAAATAAATACATCTTACACTTGTAAGATGATCTTTTTTAAAACTCCATTTGGATGACCTTGAGATTACCCCCACCACTTTTCCTAGTCTATAAAACACGCTATCCTACACTATACAACTTCATTTCTTGCCAACACTTAGAAGCGCCAACATGGAAGAGAAGAAAAACGAGGACGCACCGCGCTACTGTTGTGAACAAAAATGCACCGATTTAGGAAGATGGATGGTAGACGGATTAGCTTGTACAAAGTGTGAATTCTTCGGATCCTGTTACTGCAAATGCAAGACAAAGCAAATACCGCCACCGGAATTGCGAACCTTCAAGATTTTTAAATCACGATACTTCCACACTTGCTGTCCCCAGAGGTGTATCAAATTCCATCCGGAAAAACTTGTCAATTGTCGAGAGTGCAATGCATATTATAAGGACGACTTTTGTACATGCATCATAAGTGCGTGCAAGTACAGATCAGATTGGTCTTCTGATCCTGTTGAAGCTTCAGATGTATAGCTGTAGTCACTGACTGCAGCCCTTTTTTAAAACTCCATTTGATTGACCTTGAGATCACCCCCACCACTTATTTTTTACAACATATATTCTTCGGATCATTCGATACGCTTCTCATTCTTATTTCATTACTCGCACTGACAACAACATGGATGATAAATTCATTTCCTTTCAACATTTAATTACCGACAGAGAAGAGATGGAAGAACTATTCCAAAACTTACTCACACTCATTGATAACTATCCTTTAAGATGGATCAACATCACAGTGCAATACGTCAATCCTACCAAAATATTTTCATCCTCATCATCATCTTCTGCCACCTCCATGTCTTCATCGTCGCAAAGTGCAGAGGAAGAGGAACAGACAACTAATGGTGTTAAAATTGTTGAATTAAACGACGAGGAACAAGAAATGCAAGCTCTGGTTAAATATAAATTTAATATTTAATTTACAAACATTATTAGTATTCCTAACTTAAAAATACAACTAATGGTTATCTTAGTACACCTCCTACTACCTACCCGAACGGCGTTTTGCTGCGAAATGCGCTGGCCAACGATTCGCATGGGGGTATATCACCCTTCCCCCACCACGCCACCATCCCTCCACTTCCCCCACCACGCCACCACCCCTCCACTTCCCCCACCACGCCACCACCCCTCCACTTCCCCCTCCACCGCCCTTGCCCGCATATAAGCGAGCCGCTGACTGACGCTCGCCATTTGTTTCCCGACTCCCGTACGATGAACAACGATCCGCTAGCACTAATGAAATCTACTTTTGTAATTAGAACAAGACATGATTTAAAAGATATAATGGAAACTTTAGAAGATATTATAGACAAATTCCACTGCATCACTATGAATTTGGAACTTGCTTACGGTTGTCCAACATGCAATAGAGTTGAGACTGAAGATGAAGATAGTTTGCTAAAACTCACTCCTGCATCCTCCAAAACTACACCGACAGCTGACGACGACGTTTGATCGGACACACAACTGTTTTTTTTAACCCCCCACCACTTTCCAGTAAATATGCCCTGTCCTCATCTTCGTTTCTCATTTCATCGCCAACTTTCCGACCGTCAACACCGCTCCCGTTTCACCTACAGAAATTAAAACAAGCACACAAACATGATGGATGATTTTTCACTTAAAACACAATTGGAAGAGGACAGACTCAAACTAGAGATCAACAGGCTGCAATTGGAAACGGAAAATCAACAAGGGATGGTTCGCCTGCTGCAACTGTTCAAATGCGTACTGTGCATGTTGTGCGTCTACCTTCTCTTCGCCACCACCTTCGGCGTCTACCACTCCCTCACCGGTGGACGACACTCCAACACCTCTCTGCACAAGAACACGACTTTGATTTAATTTTAAAAATAAACGAAAACCTCCCGCGGCCCGGCGCCGCCCCACCCCCCTCCCCACCGAGCCCCTGCGGCTCCCACTTTTTTAAAACTCCCTCCGAATGACCTTGACCCACTTCCCAAACCCATCCATCACTGTCACCCCCACCCCCCAATTACTACCCACACCTGCCAGTTCGAACCGCATGACCTTGACTTGTCCCAGCACCGGCAAAACCACACTACTTCCCCATCTTCATGGATTAGCGGGCGTTTATTGTTCTGCTACAATCTACGTACAAAAGATGAAGAGAATGGATGAAACCGAAACAAAATATTCCTCATACAGAGGTTATTTACATAAATATAATGATTCAGTCGAAAATAAACAAACACTCAACAAAACAATTTAACTCTTCAACTCTAACTACTAAATAGCCAATATGTAAAGCAGTAACGTAATAACTAAACTTCATTCACTGAGTAAAGATAATTAACCTATCAACCATGCCACGTCTAAGCTAATTTTAACTTTGATATATTCAGCATAAAAAATCATTCTACTCCGTTTCCATAATGACATAGATGGAAACGAAGGAATCTCCTGTGGACCCGTAATCCGTTCATGACTATTACTCCTTTCTTATAGTGCATTGCCAATTTTAAAAAGTTATAGCAATACGGTTATCTTAACTCAAAATACCTGCTCAATAACCAGCTGAGTTTATGATAAAATACTGGAAAATTTGCTTAATCACACGTGTAGAAGTAAAAATCGTCTTCCCATTAGATTAACATGGTACTTCAAGGTCCAATGGGGCGAAGCCCAGGTAACTTTTGATGATTCTGGTATTTTTCCTTTCGTCCTTGGCACTCAAGCTTTAAAATGAGCCATCATATGTTACCCTACTTTTTTCTAACTTGAGATATTTCGTGGGGACCGGTTCGCTTATGGAATTATATATATATATATATATATATATATATATATATATATATATATATATAGATTTTATATTGCATTGCATTGCATTTTAGAATCAATATTTTTGATTTAAATGTTATATCTGTAGGACGTGGTAGTGATTTACAGTGTTTATTTACAAAAATTGTTTTATTTTATAGAACGGTTGGAGATGGGTCGAGTTTGCCCATTGAAACTACCGTATAGTAAAAATACTAAAAGTATATTGGTGTTTTAATATTTTTGAATTAAAATTTTGTACCAATGGAGCGCATGGAATTAAACATTAAGCGTACAGTAAGATGCATCAAAAGCATTTCAAGGAAAACATATTGATTTGATTGACATTTACACATTTTAAGTGAATAACACCTTAGTAAATATTCAAAAGTGATTAGTACAAGTTTGAAGTTTACTCGGACCTCTTGCAGAACAACTTGTTTGGAGCTCAAAGCTTACATTGGTCTCAGTGAGATGTGTTTTGCAGCACAGAATCCATTTCGCTCTATTTATGCCCTTTGAGCTTGTCCGGTGGCTTGGCCAAAATAACCGACCTGCTTGAGTACTCTCTTCCCTTGTCTTGGTACTCGCTTTAATCGTTTTGCGGCTTTATTTTATGTGTTCGTATTTCCAATACTCATAGCAAAACAATTGCAGTAATAGACGAGCCCTTTTACCAAATTTTACCAGTTTATTCAGGAATAAACAAGCAAATAACTCTCTATACCGTATCCTATCTCGAGTAGTTTGCAGTCTTTCAGTTATTATGTACAGTTTAATGAATCCATTATATCAGTGTTTCTCAACCTTTATGTGCACATGTGGTTATTAAAGTTTTTTGGCGTACCGCACCCAAACTCATACTAACCCCCCCCCCCTCCTCTTTTAGATACAACCGAACTCTTTAGAACTCTTAAATATGTTTCACTATAATTAGAGATGTGTGAAAAAAATAATATGCTTTTTGTTGTAAATTAACAACAACTAGAGTAATTTTGTTTCAATTGAATAGGCCTAGGTCTACATTTTCCAGTTTTAAACTAAAACTTCTATCTTCAGGTGTTATAAATAAAGATAAATTAAATTAAATTGAAAAAAAGTGTTTCATAGAAAGTCATTTTGTATTAAAAAAGGATGGTAATCGGATGTTATGGATGTTAATCTTGCTGTTGTTTCTTGCCATGGAAAGGCAAGAAAAAAAGCCCAGGAAAGGCTACTCCTCTCGCTGGCCTAACGGCTAGCGTCTTGGACTTCGGTTCAAGAGGACACTTGTTCAATTCCCAAGATGCCCACCACACTGATGGGTTTGCACCGCTTTCCCTTAAAAGCGTTTCTGGTACTCAGTACATTCCTTCAAGAAAAAAGACCCAATGTAAGGACTAATTATATTTCGGGACTAATTCCAAACATAAATAACTAAATATCATAACACAAACTATTTTGACAGATCACTCACGGAGCTTTACTGAACGAATACACATCACTTGTTTCAGTGATACACTTAAAATTCTCTTTGATGACCAAATAAATTCTCTCATTTCATCGTTTCTGCTGAGCGCGTATCTTATTTTTAAAAGGTCAAGGTAAATCTTGAACTTAAAATAATTAGGTTTAGAAGAATACTGAGCACAAAATCATTATTCGTTAGTACAAATTTTCTCAGAAAATGGTATTCTTAAAAATTAATTTACTTTGCTAAATTGGTACATAGTTGCTTTAGATGGGCAAAGGTGGCATATTTATTTGAGTCTCTCAAACTAAATTGAAATGCATCGTAATGCACAACTTAGCTGACCAAAACAGCTATCAATCATCTCAACCAGAAAAACTTTGTATTTTTCGTGTATAATGATTATCTTTTTTAAATTAAAATGATTATATATTTCAAACTATTTAGGGTGAGAATCTAAACTGTTACGTTTATTCAGACCCAAATTAAGACAACTTTTCACATTTATTTACCTGTTTGATAGTAACACTGATGTGAACGTGTTTGATAGTAAAATCTTTAATAATACTAAAACAAAATGTTGCAAAATTTAAATATACAGTACTAGCTGTTGCCCGTCACGGCTTCGCCCGTGATTGAATTTATTTTATAGGTAATACAATCGTTTTGAAGAGCAACGAAATCTACTTCCTTGAGAATGACATTGGAACAATGAAGTAGTGTGAGTGGAGCTCTGAAGGAATTTCGCAAAACCTGTTCTTAGAGAGAAAAGGTTTCTTAAATAGAAAAGGCCCTAACCTATGAGCAAATAGGAACGACCATGTCAAATTTCAACCCCGTAGGCTCTACAGTCATATTGAAGACATGTGGGTCGGAGCCCTAAAGAACATTAAACAGTACTTTTGCAAAACTGTTTCTTAGTGAACACCTATTAGCAAACCGGAACCTTTACGTTAAATTTCAACCCGCAGGATCTATAGTAGATTTGAGAATTTGTGGGGAGGAGCCCTAAAAAAATTTGCAAAATTGTTTCTTATTGATCACTTATGAACAAAAAGGAACGTCCATGTCAAATTTAAAACACGTTGGCCCTTGATTAATTTTGAAGTCAGGTGAGGTGGAGCCCTAAAGAACTACAAAAACTATATTTACAAAACCATTTCGTAGTGAGCACCTGTTAGCAAAACGGAACATCCACGTTAAATTTATACCCCCTAGAATCCATGGTAATCTTGAGGTTCTATGGGGTGGAGCCCTAAACGAAATTTTTCAAAATTATTTCTTAGTAAGTAACTATGAGCAAAGAGGAACGTCCGATTCAAATTTAAACCCCAAAGGCCCAACAGTAATTTTGAAGTCCTGTGGGGCGGAGCCCTAAAGAACTTGGAAAACTGTATTTGGAAAACTGTTTCTTAGTGAGCGAGCACCCGTGAGCAAAGAGAAACGTCCACGTTAAATATTGACCCCGGAGGCCCAAAAGTAATTTTGAAGTCCTGTGGGGCGGAGCCCTAAAGAACTCCGAAAACTGTGTTTGCAAAACCGTTTTCTTAGCACCCATGAGCAAAGAGAAACGTCCATGTCAAATAACGACCCCGGAAGCCCTAAAGTAATTTAAAGTCCTGTAGGGCGGAGTCCTAAAGAACTTCGAAAACTGTATTTGAAAACCGTTTTTTAGTGAGCACCCATGAGCAAAGAGAAACGTCCATGTCAAATATCGACCCCGGAGGCCCTAAAGTAATTCTGAAGTCCTGTGGGGCGGAGCCCTAAAAGGGATGTTTAAAGCACTTTTTTGAGCACCTAAGAAAAAAGAGATCACTCCAAATTTCAACCGTGCAGGTTTCCTAATTCGTATTTAAAATTGGCCATGCGGATAGCGTTATATTAAAATTTCGAAGGCCTGTGGAGCGGAGCCCTGAAGGAATTTTGTTAAATCATTTCTTAGTGAGCACCTAAGAGGCAAGACGAACCTGTGTTTAATGTTTCAAGTAAATACGTTTGGTAGTTCCTGAGATTTCATGATGAGTCAGTCAGTAATCACTCGCCGTCAGGTTTAGCTTGGTCGCTAAGCTCACTCGCCGCAACTATCCTCTAGTTTCTTGTTACCAATCTCCCCTCAATAATTTGAATCAGAACAGCTGTTTACAAAATTAATATTCCTTAATGTAATCATATGTTCCAATACAAAAATGTTGCTTCCATAAGAATAACATGGTAACTTTGAAGACGTGTGGGGCGGAGCCCTGAAGGAATTTTCAAAAACCGTTTCTTAGTGGATGCCTACACCCTAAAAGGAACGTCCATACAAAATTTCAAGGTTCTAGGTCTAGTAGTTTAGGCTGTGCGTTGATACGTGAGTCAGTGGTACTTGACAAATATATAGTAGATTACAGAAAACTCGCCTACGCTCCCATGCCCCTTAGTTGATTTCCCCTATTTCGTTAATTGCTCTAAAAGTCTCGAATACTGAACAGGCTTGTTCCACCAAAGCACTGAACAGGCGGCTTCTATATAGGCGTAGATATTTAAAAAAATCAGTTATGAATTACATTTAACCCACAGATAATGTATAGTGCATTAGTTGACTTGCAAAAAGTGTGTTTGTGTAAAGAAAAGTCGCAATTTGATCTCTGTCTGTATTTTTTTATTTTTAAATCCTAGTTTTTTTTAGATCAAAAAGTTTTTGTTTTTGGTAAACATTTAATAAAATTCTCGTTTTTTGGACGTTTGGCTTTAGGAAATGACTTGGTGTATCTATCAATATTAACATAAAGTAATATTTTATTTGCATCAAACACTAATGAAATATTATATTTTAACTCTTTACTATTCATTATTATAGCTAGGAGTAAGGAAAACATTTACCTGCAACTGTAATTCTAGAAAATTGGATTTTTATAATTCTAATATTTGTTGGAAACTCATCATAAGTAAATTGTTATTTACGCTACAGGTAAATCGTTTTGCTTATGTGAAATACTTCCAGGAATCGGAAGCTTTTGCTGAAAGTAACAGTTTATTTTCATAAAAAGTCCAATTATTAAAGTTGAGAATGTGGGGTGGCTTATGTGGTTTTAGTCTTTGTAATATGTCCAAACCTGTTTTCACAAATCTTTTGTGGGAAAATGTATTTTAAAATGTTATAATACGAAAGGGGTCATTAAGTTTAAATTATGAAACTAAATACTAGATATTATTAAATCTTTACAACCTTTGTTTTTGCTAAATTTTCATTAAATAATCATAATTGTTATAAAGGCAAACTGTTCGGTGTATTAACAATATAAATAAATCTTAAATATGATTAATTTTACGTATTGTTCTTGAATTTCACATGGTTTTGTTATCTCTAAATCGTTTAGACTCTGCGTTATGTTAATGTTGATTTAGGTCCTTAAGGTATCCAAACAGAAACATATTAAAGCTATTAACCTTAAATTATACTATTAACAATAAGAAATGTTATAAACATTTGTGTACATTTGCTATTACTGATCAAATAAAAATTTATCCTTTTTAAGTATAATATTAGTTTTTTGTTATTAGTCATGATTATTATAAAATTTATAAAATTTATAGTGTTTCTGCCAAGAGATAACCTACCAACCTGAAGGACATTATTGATATGGAAATGTTTATTGTAAAACAATGTATTTTTTTGATATATCCCTAGTGGATAATTGTCAATAAAGAAAGTTGAAAGCTATTACTGATCATTAAAAGCAAGGTTCACAACATTTCCGGATATGGAATCAGATTTTGTCTTAAAGCAAAAGAAATAATCGTCACCTCAGTGATTGGAAAATTCTGAGGCACAATTTCTTTAGCAACTCAGAAATATTAGCAACAATAAACAATTGAATTGAAAAAATAAATGAAAATACCCCTGTCGCAGCAGTCCCGCATACTAAGCGAATTTCGAGTAAAGTTTGGTGATTTCTTCACTTTTGCATAAAATATTACATAGGGTTCTGTAAATTGGTTTGCTGCATTTGGGGTTTTTATAAGAAAATATAGGTTAAGTTAATTACATACCTAGTAAAGGTACATAGCCAATTGTGTCAAGATCAATTTTTATTATTTTTTTTTCATAAAATCCCATGGGGAATGAGTATGTAAGTTTGCTGCCATATGGGTTTTGCACTGAAACATAAATGAATCTTTACGTCAAGAAGGTACATACCAAATTTCAACAAGTCAAAACAAGAAATAAGTGAGATGGAAAAGTTTGTAGTTTTCCCATAAGAATAACATTTGAAAAGGTTTTTTTAAGATTTACTTCGTTAGTAAAGATAGGTTAAAAATTCAAGATCCTAAATTGTGTGTTCCTTACAGCTCTTTTAAGCTGTTTTAATTGGAATTTTTAATTGGAATAAAAATTTGGTCTATAAATGTCAAAAGCCCATTGTTGACAATTTCGAAACCTTATAAAACCCGATAAAACCCCGTTCCCTTGGACCGATCACCCTGGTTTTCGAACATAACCTGAAGAACGCTCTCCTTCACCTCCATACAAAATTTCATCGAAATCGGTGGCTCCTTTTAAAAGGCCTCGGTACCACGGACACATAGATATAAATAGATAGAATACAGAGATAGATATATATGGTAATATGAATTTATATAAAATTGGACGAATGGTGTTTTTGTCTTCTGGGGACCTGATAACGAAAAAAGTAACATAATACCGGGCTTAGGTCTTACCGTGACTTCTGGCGTAATAGAAAATTCACTTTAGTCAAATTCGTTGAAAAGCAGGAACAACACGATTAATGCATACTAATCATATTAAGAATCCTGCAAAAGAAGATATGTTTGATACAAATTTATTTTTATCAGATAACAAGATAGTTTCCAATTAGCTTTATCTTTGGGACATCTTGAGGGACGTCTTGAGGGACATCTTCCCTCCACTCAGCTGCAGGAGAGCACCACCTGATGTTTTCACCCCATCTTCTTCATCACAGTGTGAGCTGAGTTTTTTGGGGAATCCTCGCCTCCCCGGTGTAGTGTCGTGAGTGCATCTAGTGTTATAACCTCCACCTTCCCCCATACCTCTGCTGACTTGCACGCTTCCAACTCTTTTTCTTGCAGTAATTATGTTTTCCATTGCAACATTCAGGGCCTAACCCAAGAATTAAAAATAGATAACTTTAATCTATTTCTGGTTAATATGAATTTAAAACCCACAATTATTTGCTTGACGGAACACTGGTGTAACGCAGACAATTCATTTATTCTTAACAACATCTCAGGTTACGATCTTATTTCTTACTTTCCTAGAAAAAAAATACATTAGGGGTGGTGCGTGCATCTTGGCGAGATCGGAGGTTCCTGCTATATCTCTCCCTGGTGTCAGTGAGTTCTCTAAGGAGGGCCTTATTGAGTGTTCAGCAGTGCTTATAAATGTAGTTAATCCTATTGTTGTAATTTGTTTATATCGTCCACCTAAATATGATAAGGCTAGTTATAAGACTTTTCTCAATACTCTAGACAATATTTTAATTTATATCTCTAAAAAAATTCAAACGGGCGGTTTTGTTTCTTTCTGGTGACTTCAATATCAATACATTAGTAGATAATAAAATAAAACAAGATTTTTTGGGTATTCTTACATCTTATAACTTACAGTTAAATTTTCACATTCCTACTCGTATTACCGATAATTCACGGAAGTGTCTAGATAACATATGCACTAATTTTCAACCTAAATTCTGCACAGTTGTAGAAACAGGTCTCTCTGACCACAAAGCAAATATTGTTAGCATAGATGGGAGAGTAAGTAGGGAGCCTCAACCACCTGTAACGTTAAGGAACTTTTCCAGAAACAATATTTATTCTTTTTTATCAAATCTTCAAAATGTGATATGGGAAAATAGCAGCTCTGACGATGTAAATATTAATTTTAGAAACTTCCTTGCCATTGTTCGAAATCATATGTTTGAAGCCTTTCCACTAAAAACATTTAAAAATTCTATTGTTAAAAATACAACAAAAAATTGGTTAACAAAGGGGATATTAATATCTAGCCAAAAGAAGCGTGCGCTCCATGATATTAGTAAGGTGTATAAGGATCATAACTTTCTCCTTTATGTACGTAGATATAAGTTTATTTTTAAAAAATGTGTAAAGGCTGCTAAACTTAGTAGTAATAATGAATACATTGCAAAGTCTAGCAACAAAGTCAGGGCCACTTGGGAAGTCGTCGCTAGAGAAAGTGGCAAGAAGTCTAAAAAACAGCTAATTAATGAAATTGAGGGAGATGATGGCATCATAATTACAGATAAAAGTTGTATTGCTGCATTTTTAAACAAATATTTTGTTAATATAAGTAAAAGGCTCAACACTAACTCCAATAGTAAAGATGCAATTGAGATTATGCCTAGCAGAATCAAGCCTAAAGATAAGTTATTATGTTTTGATCTGGCAACTGAGAGAGAGGTTTTTGATATTGTTAAATCTTTAAAGCCAAAAAAATCAGCTGGTTGGGACGAACTGTCTCCTTTCTTATTAAAAAGATCTGTTAATGTCATTGTCAACCCTTTAACATGTCTCATTAATCAGTCGTTGAAGGAGGGCATTTTTCCAGACCTACTAAAATATGCTATAGTCAAACCAGTGCCCAAAATAAATAATATCAAGACTGCAGATAACCTGAGACCCATTTCTCTTTCGTCAACATTCTCAAAGGTTTTTGAAAGGGTGGTTTTCATTAGACTGTATACATACCTTGAGCGCAATGGGATTTTATCCCCCTCTCAATTTGGTTTCCGCAGAGGCAGATGCACAGCCGATGCTATATTTGAGCTTGTGGATACGGTGTCGTCGGCTTTGGATGGATCGCGGTTTGCTGTTGGTGCATTCTGCGATTTGTCCAAGGCCTTCGACTGTGTCGACTTGGGTATCTTGGTGGATAAACTGAAGTTTTATGGAGTTGAAAGCACTGCCTTGGCATGGCTGAAATCATTTTTGACAGATCGGTTACAGAAGGTCGTCGTAGAAGGTTGCGCCGAAAGTAGCTATGAGAAAACTCTTTCTGGGGTCCCACAGGGCTCTATTCTGGGGCCATTGCTTTTTCTAATCTATTGTAATGACCTTCCTGAAATTGTAACAAATGCCAAACTCCTTATGTATGCAGATGACACTTCCATAGTAGCCTCGAGCATCAACAGAAAGGATTTGGTTCTATCCCTAAACGACAATCTTTCCTTAATTGACAAATGGTTTAATTCTAACGGCTTAAAACTCAACCCCAACAAAACCCAGTTTCTCGGTTTTCATTTGAAAAATTCTAATACTCCTCAAGCTGACTCTTCATTTCTCCCTGCCGACTTTAATGTTGCTGTTTCCACAAGGTTTCTTGGTCTTGAAGTCGACTCTTCATTAACCTGGTGTCATCACATAAATTATCTTTTGCCAAAACTAAATAAAGCTTTCTACGCACTATTAATTCTGTCTCATTCAGTTAACTCTCGGATTCTTAGACAAGTTTATTTTGCTTATTTCCACTCCATCATAACCTATGGTCTAATCTTTTGGGGTAACTCATCTGAAGCCCATAGGGTTTTTCTTGTTCAGAAGAGAGTTATAAGGCTCCTTTCGGGAGCAAGGCCCAGAGAATCGTGTAAGCGGCATTTTCAAAACCTAGAGATTCTCCCTCTCTCTTCACTATACATTTTTCATTGTTTTTCATTTTTAAAATCCAACCCTGATAGATTTTTTCGAAATAACCACCAACATCATCATTATACCAGAAACTCATCCATGTTACAATATCCTGTACATAGGACCTCTTTTCTTGAAAACTCTCCTTCCTATATGTGTTTAAAAATCTTCAACAAATTTCCAGCAACTATTAAAAATGAACCAAACCTTAAAAAGTCCAAAAAAATGGCCTTTGAATTTCTGTTAAATCATTGTTTTTACAAAATTAGGGATTTCTTATCTCCACCTACCAGGTTGGATACTGCACCGGTCTGAGCTCAATTATAGTTTTATAAATCTTTTACCCCTGCTAATGTCAATCATCCAATAAGCTGTATTAGGTATATTTAATTTTTATTTTTTATTGTACATTGCATTGTGTTGAATATGATTTAAGGTTTATATAATGACTGCTGACCTGTATGTACATTCGCTAGTGCATAGCCTATCTATTTTTGTATATAATGTAAATTGTGACAAGTCTTCTGCCTTTGCACCTGAGTGCATGTTAAGGCGTGCCAGACGCATGTAAATAAATAAAAATAAATAAATAAATAAATAAATCTTATGTTTGAGGTTATAGAAAAAATATGGCCATGCCAGTCAGAAGAGTTGCTCTGCTGTCGGCATGCAAGTTTCGGCCCCCTCGCTGCTCATGTTTACTGAGCGAATATCAGTTTTATGAATGGTATGGGAAATTTTAGAATGTACCATAGTAAATATTAGGTCTATGAATACATTATTCAGATTTTTTTTTGTTTTGTTTCGAAAACTAATCTTCCAAAATAAGTTTTCGTATGACAGGCTTATTGGGTGATTTCCTTTCATTCCACTGATACAACTTTGGTAGTTCTATGGTTAACTACGTTTTGGTTCACATTACGTACCGTACTTTTAATTTTAGTAATAAAATATTGCATTGTATTGAACATGCGCATTGCATCATGCGCACTCGGGTTGTGAAAAGAATAAATTTAAATCTCTTAAATGGGAGAAAATGCGGCTGTCAAACTCTGGGAGCGCTGAAGTTTGTTGTTAAAACTTCCTAAGTAGTCTTCTGTTTTAAATCTGCAACAAGAACTTTTAACTATCTAATTTGTTTGAGGAAAGGAACTTTGTACGATTTTGTTCTGTTTTAATTAATTTAATTATCTATTTATATTTAAGGGTCGATTTTTTTAACAAATAAATAAAAGGAGTGTCGATAATTTTATGTATTATTTTGTATTACTTTTCATAAATAAAACAGACTAATGTTGTAACTTTACTTTTTTATTCAAAGTTGATTTTTTATAATTTTTGTTTATAAATAAATTCTATTTCTTTGAATAACTACCTAAAACTATGTAACACTTTAAGAAAAATGGGAATTCATGTTTTTTACGCTGTCCCTCTGGTACATGTAATTTTGGAAAACAATTATTACAAAGATTATACAAGCAAGAGATAAAAAGATAAGAGAGAAAAGAAAGTAGAAGACGTCTTTTCCAATGGGGGGTTCACCCTTTCATTGAAAGTTCGCTCGAGAAAAAAATGAGATAGAGATAGAGCCCCCTTAGTTCGGATTCTTGTTAGGGAGATAGTAAATATGTTACTGTAGAAAAACTGAAGATTTCCCGCATGTTATGTCTGAGAGGTTTTAGAGTAAGATGATCTTATCAGTTATGATAAAATGATGTAGTTAACATAAATTCCCTTCATTGTTTGTAATCCAGGGTGTGACCACATTCTGGAAAGTCAGGGATAGTCAGGAAAAAACAGGGTAACAATGGGTCAGAGAAAATCAGTTAAATAGGCAAAAAGCCTGTAAAGTCAGGGAAATCCACCTTAATGATTGATTTGAGGGTACTTGTCAATGCCTTAGTTGGCCGTAACTCAACTACTGTAGTATTTTTCGGGAATTTTTACAAATTCTAATTTATTCCAAATTATTTTAAGTTATTAATCTTTTTTATAGTTTGTTCTATTGTATTGATTAGTTGTTAGGTGTACTATGGCTACTAAACAAAACAAATTTAATGAACTATGGCTTGATGCCCAAATATTTCCTGAATTTCGCGGCTGGTTAAACTTGTTCTAGGTAGTTAATGTAACTTTGGCTTACTTTAAAGAATGTTGCAAGTCATTCAAGTTCAGCAACTAGGGTAAGTTAACTCTAATATCATATACTAGGCCTAAAGGGCCTAATAATTAAAAATACGTGTTGGCTAAAAATTCCCAGCCAGCCAAGAAAATGTGTTGAAATTCCATTTTCGCTAAGACAAAGAAGTCGGTGCCAACATAATGAGGAGATGTAGGCTACATTTTGTACCAAGTACTTCAAGTACACCAGATGCAAGAAATTTTGAATAAAGAAACTCGTTTTGAATACCATTTAAAAATTACTTCATTATGACCGATTAATACATATTTCATTATTTTATGTGATTTAACTTGTCTAGGCAGTAATATTTTTGTGTGAATGTGTATTATAATTTTTTAGTTAAGTTCGTGAGTCAGGCAGATTTATGGTAAATGGTTAGGAAAAGTCATGGAAAATCGTTGAAAGTCAGGAAAATCAATGGCAATTTTTCTGCGGACACCCTTTAATATTTTCTGCATTAGAAAACGTGTTCGCCAAAATAGACTCAGGACTAAAGAAATTGGCCTACAGTTTGTTAAGTCTGACGATATCAATATCATTAGTGTTATTCGGGTTGATCAGTTTCATGTGTACTCATCACCGACACAACAATAATAGACCATTTTTATCTACTATGTGTTTCACAAAAGTGTTTCCCCACAATTAGTTAAAAATAATTATTTTTAGTTGATATCACGTCTACTAGATCTTATTCAAGGGTATTTAGCGCTCCAGAGAAGTGAGGTTAAATCGCCGTCATTGAATATCCCCTACCTTGATATATTTCAGGTTTCAAAGTGATGGCGTTGATGGAGTTCGTCAAATCTGTAATTCTAATTTGTGGCGCGCTTCATTGTCTCCGTGTGATGAAGAAGTTTACTGAGATAATTGACATTCTAAGGCCCCATAGTGTTGCGTTGGAGCAGATATTATGAACCTACATAATCACATAGGAATAAACCTACTTGAATTGGCAAATATCTCATTAATCAAAAAATTTGTATAAAACAACCCATTGAACATTTAAATGGAAAACCTAACCTAACCGGGAATATGAAACATACATTTTATAGACATAATTATATTTTGCATTGACTTTTAATTTTATTTTTGTATGGGACACAGGGTTTTCATTATTACCCACGGTTTGATACAAATAATAGTATTTTATGATTCGGGCCGAAGGGATAGCTTAAGTGCATCTTATTCACCAGGAACATAACCTTAACTTCAATATTTTTGGACTAATGAGGGAGAACGGAACATTATTTCAGGGGTGATTCATTGGCGAATCCCAATATTTATTGCTAGACGGATTTTCTCCTCTTGGACCCGAATTATTGAAATGTAACGTATTCCACCTTGTTTTATCTTCATTTCCTTTTAGGAATAACAAGTATATTACGTCACTATAGTTCCTGATTGGTCTTAGTCGAGTGTGACATTGTCATGTGCATGGTGAGAAACTTACTGGTTTATCTATGAACGATACTTCGTACCTAAACAAGTTATAGAACAAGTTACACGTATATTTAGTAACATTTTTCATCTCCTATATTAACATGTAGGATCCTATATTCATGGTGTTTATGTTTTAAAAAGTACGCTCCCAGTTAGTAAATGTTAAGTGTGTTGTCATTCGCTATTTTTCTAAAGTACAGATTTATAGTTTTTTTTTTTCAACTGTAAATTTACGGTGCAATACACTGGAAATATACTGTGTAGGCCTATAGAACGTGGTAAAAAACAATTTTAGTTACCACGAACTGGCAAAGAAACCTTCGGTTTATAAGTTGCATGGCGTCAAGAGTCATGAGAAAATAATCAATTTATTGTTACAACGGGATTATTATTTGAAATTAAAATCTTTGATCCTTAACATTTTTGGGGACGAAAAAAATAGGAAAACTACCAAATAAAAAATATTCAGAAATTAAAATAACGCAATTTATTTAGAACTTTGAATTTCATACACTTGTGTTGTATTTAATAAAAACAAAAAACAACAAAAACGTTATGTACGTATTTATGTTCTTAAATGTTAGCTAATCCACTTAATGTATTATTATCCTATATGTTTTAGCAGTATAATGTTTTACCTCTAATGGTTTGCAAGATTAATTTTGTATCAAGTAAGAAATAACTATACATTTTAACCGTATAATACACAAAAATGAAAAAAACAACTGTTAGTAAAATATTGTTTTGAGCTGTCAAACCAATCATACAAACAGGCAGCGCCTTGCAGCCATTGTCACCGCATTTCCATTCGTAAATATTCTCTACGAATTCTTAACTTAAGAACCCTTAAAAGTTTCTTTTTTATAATTTTCCCAACTTTGCAGACTGTTATTTTAAAACTTACGCATTTGATCTCAGAAATTCAGCGGAGAAAGTTTACCAACTGCGCTCGACGAGTTTGGCCTTTTTGACGTATATTTAATGGTGTAAATGAAGAAAAGTGAAAATTTGAATTTTAACTGGATTTAGAAAAATAAAAAACCTTTCTGAAATGTCTTATTGAAGATCTTAATCAGTTTTATAAATGAATATAAAAATTTTGATGACAAAATGAAATTGAGTAACTTGATTCCAGCTGGTGGATCGGCTTTAATGGTGACTTGCTAATATGAAAAATGCATGATATTGACGTTAGGATTACCAAATGAAATAACACGGATTTCTTATATACATTTTGACATACCTTTTCATTTTTATATGATTCAAAATCAATTTTTATTAGGAGAAAATTCTTATACATTCAGTTAAATTATTCTTTAAACCCGTTTTCTGTAATATTTTTTGACATATCGAAACATTTTTTTGTAGGCTCTAAAATTAGTTCTAAGATTAGTTGTTGATGCGTAGTAAAGTACAATACGAATATAAAACTGGCGTATATACCAGTTGTTTCAAAAAAGTACATTTCGTCACTAGTCCGGAAAGCGGTCGTTATCGGTGCAAGATAATTCGATCAACCACGGGTATCCCACTTTCGAAAGAGTTACGAAAATTACTTTTCATCATACCACCTTGAATAAATATACAGTTTGGATGATAAATTTTGACTATTATACCCTATTTTACGTTGTTATTAGTTTATCTTGTATTTGAACTGTTTTCAGCTGTTAATACAAATAAAAATTAATTAACTTGTTTAGTTACAAGCAAAACATTTATAGGTGTCCCGAAAACTACTATTTTCCGGACTATACCTAACACACATGGAAACGACTAGTTACGATCACAGCTGACTATTCCGGGAACAATGTTTATCGCAAGGGTATGATGAAAACTACAACTTTCAAAATTTATTGAGCGAACCTGCAGTGGTTTTTGTAGAGTTCATTTGCATTGAAATTTACTTAATTTTTTATTTGATTTTTTAAAATTTGTGCTCTAGTTCCAAAACATAACAAAGGGGCGTGAGTGTGAGTGTTAGTGACGGTTCGACATAGGCCTACTTTATTTTAGTCCGATGGAAATTTTAACATCAGCTGTGTCCCCCCTTGTCCTTCAATGTTGCCATTAGTGGTGATGTTTACTCTGTGTAGTATAGTATAAAATATGATTCTGGATAAATTCGACAAAAATGTATCAACTCCCATCTTAATACTAACTTGCAAATTACTATGGGTGTGTGCTTTGTTAGAAGAATAAAATTTCGATTCCTAAATAGTTCAGTTTATTATTGAGTGTGCCCAAAAGTCACAAGAAAGAAGTAGCCTACATTTTGTATAGAAAAATGGCATAGTGGTTTTGTTGACCTTCGATTCTTCAAAACATACAAGTAGTGCACAAGATTCAAGTTAAGTTCTACTTTATCACAATTGCCACCGGCGCTCCTATCGGCGAGTTTATTAATTAGTGAACTAATCGTGACCAACTTATGAGTATTACCTTTCAAATTGCCCCCCCCCCACCACGGCCAAACTCCCGGTATTTTCATAGCAGTACAATATGTCTAAATTTAATCATACATTGTTTTGAGAGTAAAATATCTTTTTTGATAGAGTACAGCACAATATTAAAACTGGATATTTAAATAATTTCTATGAATATTGTCGGCGCGGCGCGGCGGCGGCGTGAGAACGTATCGCCTGCAGCCGTGGGATACCGCCCGCATGACAGATCTGTCGCGTCCATGCAGCACGGACTGTGCGGGCGCTAATCAAATACCAATAATCCGCCATACCGCAACTTGATTCTCACATTTATGACGACTTTGTAAACAATAAATTAGAATCTACCACTGCCTGTCGAGTATCTATTTTTAAACACACATTTTATTTATTTTTATTTTCAGCGAATTTCCTTATAGGGAATTACGGTAGTAGCCATGGTAATACCTAACCCGGAACCATGTTACTTAGCCATTTTGAGGTCCCCAGAAGCCAAAAACACATTTGTTCATTTTCATTTATATTGTGTCTGTGATACTGATAACTTATGAAATTTGGTATGATGGTGTAGGACCAGGTGTATTTCATGAGTTCGCTATGGGAACGGAGTTTAATGGGGTTTCAAAAGGGGAAAATGGGGGTTTGTAATTTTTTTACGTAAATTTTAAAAATTCATCATTTTAAACTTAAACCACTCAAAGTAGCTTGAAACACAAACAATTTAGTATTTAAAATCCATACTTAGCCTAACAGGTTACGGAGAAAATTCAAAAAATAGGTTTTCCATATTAATCTTAAGAAGAATTAATAAAACCCTGTATCTCACGTATTTATTTACAACTTGATCAAATTTGGTATGTACTATGTAGGGCTTAACTTATATTTACTTACAGCACCCATATGACGGCAAACCTACCTACTCACCCCCATGGGGTTTATTTGGAAAATAAAAAAAAATATTGTGACTGTGTTGTGTTCGTCAATTTTATCATTTCAACGATTCCTTTCCGGATGAAACATCTTTGTATTTGTCATCTGAGGATGCTGTTGTAGAGGCGAAACATGTCGTGGATGCGATTATTATGAACTGTTAGACGAGGTATGTAACCTATTAATTGTCTAAAATAAAAAATACCAGAATTTGATGCAATTTAGTATGTACTTAAACTGGAAAAAGATTTTCCTATATCTATTTACAATGCCCCCATTGCAATAACCTACATTAACTACCTACTTCTTCCCATGGTATTTATGGGAGGAGTAAAAATAACCGAATCCTGTTGGAAATTCACCAAGTACGCAGGTCTGCTGCGACGGGGGTATTTTATATTACGTTTAAAATTAGGCGTTTTAGAGGGTACATGCATTTTTCGAGGTGATTTTCAACGAGTTTGTGTAGACTTCCCCATCCGCTACACCATTATTATTGGTCGAAAAAAGATTCATCATTATATTTTAAAGGAAATCCAGGGGAAATAAAAACCATGATTATAGACCTATTTACGAGATTAAACTACTGAAAAAACGCGTCCATCTTCGAACACAAAATGTTGAGAATACTTGATAAAACTTTTGATCTGGTATTCTGGATTTAAAATTTACTTAAAAATGACATAAAGATGAATCTTTTTCGGCCAATATTAAAGACGTAGTGGATTTGCAAAATTTACTTTTGTTAAATATACAAGCGACGGTTGTTAAACATATTACTAATAAAACTTAAAGACAAAACTTTCGCACCTCAAAAATTAATAAAACGTCTCACTCTCTTTATTTTGATTTTTTTTAACTGTATTGTTAAAGTAAGGCCAGAAGTAGCCTTGTGGAGAAGTCTAATTCAACTAGATTGTCATTAAAAGTTCATAAAAGGAGCAAAGTTAAACAAGGATCAGTTTTAACAAGACAGAAGTACTTTTGAATCTAGCGAGATGGGAAATCATTTAAAATCCAAGCATGCTTCACCAGCACCAGTCATGCTTCAATCCTCAGTTCTGACGCCGAGTATTTACACTGTATTTTTGAAATTTATATTAGCTATTATTTTTTTTAACTAAAATCGTTTGACAAAGATAGTGATAAATTCAACTTCACAATGATGAGCTGGTATTAACTCGTGTCACTCGTGTTTTATACAAGACTTGTTAAAGTAATTTTATTTTCTATGATACATTTCTTCTTCACAAATAAAACAGTTTTATGAAGTGTATATAACTTTGTATTTCTAAATTTCCTGATCAGATGATGGGTGATGCAAATGAATATTTTCAGCCTGTTCTTTCTGTAGCTTAAAATTAGGTATTAAGAATTAACGTTTAGTAAACAGGTTTAGCAAGCTTTAAAAAAATTATTAGTGAAGAGTAAAATCTGTGGTTTTAGTATATTTTATGTCCACGTTTAAAATATATGTAGCCTACTATTGATCCAAGCCAGTTTTTAGAGTAGTACTATGAATGACTTCTAGTCTCTTTAAAATGCATCAAGTGATACAGAAACTTGTATTTTTACCGTCTATTGTTCCTACCTCTGTAGAAAATAATTATCACAAGGGAAAAGAAGTCAAATCGATCTAATTGAAAATAAAATAACTCTTTGAAAAACAACTTAGTAAGCTGTTCCCTACGAATTAAACTGAAATCTTACAGTACCGTTTTTTTATTTGTACCTTAATTTATTAAAAAACTAAAATAAATATTAATATTCAGTTTGCTTGAAACGTCCTTCAACGTTGTGGGAGGTCAATTTAACATTAAAATTTCATCCCCTCATTATACTCCTTCTCACCCCAACCCCTAACTAGAAACTTCAAATACGAACCCTCAATTTTTATGTCATCTGTGGATTGTATACGCAATTTAAAGACTTTCTTTTTTTACTATATGACTTTTTTCTCTAGACTCAAAGCTCACTAATCTACAATTGAAGTTCATTTTTAGTCCCATAAGACAACTTCTTGAGGCAAACTTTTATTGCCTATAAGGTACCTCCGAAACCATTCAATAAAAAAACCCAGGAATAAAAATGTTTTAAAATGGAGTTGGATATTTTTCCAAAATGGCGGAAGGGTAATACAATTTGTAGAAATTGATGTTACTATAAAAAAAATTAATTATACTAAAACATAGTTAAAAAAATTCTTGAGTATTTTTGATTTTACTAAATGATTTCGGAGATACATTCATTTATTAAAGTTTGCACCATGTTATTATTCTTAATGGACTAAAATTGAACTTCAATTGACTGTAGTTCTCTAACAGTTAAGTTTAGAGAAAAATGACAAATAATAAAAAGTCCTTAAATTGCGTATACAATCTAAAATGACATAAAAATTAAGGGCTCGTTTGGAAATTTTTGAGCTAATGGTTGGAGCGAAAAGGGGGTTAATGGGAGAATGAAATTTTCATGTTGAATTTTCCTTCCCCAACATTGATAGTGGTTTCCAGCAAACTAAAAAGTAATATTTATTTTAGTTGTTGAATAATTCAGGTGCAACATAAATAAAAGAAAAAACCCTGTATAATAAAGGCCTCTGTATTCGTAAACAAATAAATCAATCATAATGACTTATTAACCAAAATTATAGTAACATATACATATGGGGAGAATACAAACCATCCACTTCAAAACATATGTGTAAATAAATACATTTATATTAATAGTTTTGTATATTTCCAATTACAGAAAATATACATAAAACTGTTCCCTCAGAGCTACTCAATTACAATAGACATGCATTTATAAGCCTTTTTTAGTACATAACAATTGATAAATACCGTGCATAGCAATACAAAATAAAGTGTAGATTTGAGGAGGTAATGGAGTTAGAATGGGGAGTTGATATTGTATCAACTTATAAGCTACAGATTGAAGTGTGGTATAGCTTGGATAAGGAAAGGGCTCTTCGGTAACATTAAACTAAAACGACGTGTAAATTAGGTTTTAAACTCAGCCTTAGTTAAACTGAAAAATCCTTTATGGAGACTGTAATATGAATTGTCCATTTCATGATGCACTTGTAATAAAAACAGGAAAGTAGGCGTACATATAAATTTAATTCCTTTCTCGGCCCAACTATTTATTTTAATAACTTTCAAAAAGGCATTTGATTCCTTAAGTGACTGTTACTTTTTATATCAGTGACGGTTTTGAATACGGTTTGAAAATATACTTTATTAAAATATTAGCAAATAAATGTATCAATTTTGGTTTAAAGTGAAAACCTGACCGATATCATAAATTTGAGTCGAAACACGCCTTAGGAATATTTAATGAGTTTCAGATTTGCTTGCGAACCAAATAAAACAAGAAAAAATACGATTACAAAAGTAGCTGTAAATGCAAACATCAAAGCAGAGATTAAGAGTGAGACAGAGCTAGGGCCGAGTGAAGCTTTGCCGACAAACAACAGCGAGATAGGCTGGCTTCGTCACAGCAGATTAAATCTGTCGACGAAAATAAAAGAAAGTAGCTGTATTGTGCTGAATTCATGGATCTTTTGCGTCCTTTGTGAGATAAAGCCTCGCAATGCTTTGGATCCTGGGAAGCATTGCATATTAAAATTTAATACAAGGAGAGGTAAATTTAAACGAACGTTAGTTGATTTGCACATTAGTTTACTGAGATTAGCTTTGTAAAGCCGTTTAGTTGGTTTTCCTTTTGTACAATGTTTCCTTAATTGGGATGTTTCAATTCTATGTTGTACTTCGTCGTAAGGCTTACTTTGGATTTAGACCCGGTAATCGAAAAATTGAATCCAGTTGTATTTATGGAACGGTTTGATTGTGTAACCAAAGTATGTTGTTGTTATTGATGGCTAAGAAGACCCCGGCTGAACCGTTAAGCACGTCTGCCTTTAACGGGCATTTTGCGGATGGGATTTTGAAAGAAGAGAAAGTTTTGAGAAGGGGGGCAGGAGACGGCCGTTTGCCCATTCAGAGGGCCAACTCCCGTGCTCTTTTGACGACTGATTTTCAGGCTCAAACAGGCGGTCCGCACTGCCATCTAAATGGCCACCAACCGACGGTCCATTCGTGTACCTCAGCTAGAGGTTTCCATGCCCACAGAGTTAAACCCCCGCTGTCTTGAACATGAATGGATCATGGAGGAAGGAAAATTGCCATAGGAACAGTCAAAAGACTTACCATATGATACGACAACTTCGTTTGCTATACCCAATAGTTTGCTAGGTCAACTTCTGCATATAAAACTACAGATTTTATGTCAAACATAAACGGTCTCAAATGCCATTGTTCACGATGTTCATATTTTGCGATGCATGGAACCTTATACACACACGATATGCTAAAGAACCTCTACACTTAGTCGCCGAGCGTAGCATCGAATTCACGCATGTGCAGTATGTTGTGCATCGCATCGCTTTCGAAGTTGTTGTGTTATCCATCTCTACTAGTGCAAAACTAACCTGTTAATACCTCTATACATAATAATATTTTTCTCATACAACTGCTTACAGTAAAGAAAGATAGTTCCTTGCGACTGCCCAATTGTAATTTAATTTTTATTCTGTGTGTATCTAAGTCAGTGACATTTTTAACATTTTGACGGGGAACGGTCCAAACCCCGGTTTTGTTATCCATCAAACATCGACCAGTCGTTAGAAAGCATCATTAATTAATAGTCCAATGACAAATGGCAACTGGGTTCGGGATCTTTTTAAAAGCTACCAACTTTTCTCTGAAACGAACCGTGAATCCGTGGATTCAAAGGCGAGCCCTATAACCATTCAGCTATTCAGCCAGTTACGAAAGTTAATCTTAAGGAATACGAGGAGAAAACGCACCTGTTCAAAGAATACGAAGAGAAAACGCACCTTTTCAAAGATAAATTAAAATCAACAATGCCTGTGAACACGTTTGAACTTTTATTTATTTTGAGTGGATGGTATATAACAAAACGCTTCTGGTAATTACAAAAATTTTCCAAACTTACATGTAGTATTTTAGTCCATGTTTTGTAGAACACAACCGTTTTTTTTTGTTTTTGTATTGTTTTTTTAGTGTCATTGGGTAGACGGGCGTTGTAAAATATTCCTACTTCATTTAATATAAAAATAATAAAGCTTAAATTTATTTCAGAATATTTTTAAAAAATTTTGAATAGATCTGATATTCTTACTTTCGTTCTCAAGGGTTATTAGGAATTCTTTACATGTTGAAACAAATGTTTAGCTCTTCACAAATTCTACAGATTATTGTTTTATGTATGAACTTAAACCGACTTTAACAGTTTATAGATTTCAATAACTTCTAAGCAACTATTTCATTTTTAAACTAACCCTCTGGGTTTTTGTAAGTAACAATTTTAATTTAACAGATTAGAAAATGACTAATAAGTTACTAAGTGACATAAGGAATATTGTGTAAATCTGCTGGTACATAAATACTACGAGTATTTATAATCATAAGATTATCTACCTACCTGTAGCTTTAATTCATGTGCGACAATAGGGTTTTATTATTTTATAATATTCGAGACTGTTTTAAGATTGTTTAAAGTCATACTTTCCATAAAATTCTTAAGGAAAATTGATAGGCCTATCGGGATACTTATTAAATGAGTTCAAAGGAGTTTACATGTTACTGTATATAATCTTAAGAACTTAATGTAACGCTATAATTGTACTAACACATATTAACTATTAGTTAAAGAGCGCTACTAAAATATTAGTACGGGATGTCGGCGAAATTTGCAGACCTTCCACAAATAAGCCTTTGTTTCGTTTAAAATCCCACTGGCATGAAATAAGACTTAGTATCGAAAACTTGGTTTGAACATAAAACTAATACAGCAATAGTTGTCAAAATATGGGGTATCCTTTCACACTTTTCCTTCTAGGTAAGTCGGAGTTATAAGTGTGAAAATAAATCTTCTCCCAAAGAGAGATTGCCGGTTTGACTGTTTACCATGGAGTGAAGTAATGAGCTCTTTATCACTTAGAGCGGCGCAACTTTAATGTGATGTCTCACACGGGGAGGATTCCTTCTCATAGTGAGTTCCGCTCGCAGGTTTATATTTGTCTGCTGTTCCCCAGGCAATCATTAAGATATGTCGAGTATTTTGTTTAACTCTTATTTATCTGACGGGTCTTTAAGTTTGAATCGGGATGATCCAGTCTGTTTCGCATGTCCTTGAACATGATAACTTTCAACGGAGGTATATTATTTGATTTCGTTTTATGCTAACCAGTTGAATCGTCAGAGCTTAACGAAGTGTGTCCGCAAACAACCTCATACACTCGCAGAGGTTGCTTGGTTATACAACGGGTCATCTTAAAAGCCTGTAGCTATTTTTAGAAATTCATAAATAAGTAACTGGATTACAAAGTATTATTAATTTTATTTAAAATCTCGAGAAACTTCTACTCTTCTTGTGAATCTAAATTTTGTGTATGATGCACCGTTTGTATAAGGTAACATTGAAGACATAACAGCCCCCTCCCCCCGCAAAAAATGGGTCAGTGGCTTCCAATTAATTTTTTCAGAAAAAATTCCAATTATCAGTAAAAAGAACGTTTTGTGCCAAATTTGACGGGATCGGACTAAATTCTGGCGAATCAAAGGACGAAATGAGAATTCTTCAATTTCACCGAGCCATTGAGAGAAGTGTGACTGGTCGAGCCTTCGTTGTTCGGTAACACACTCGAAACGCTGATTTACTTAATACTGATTTACTTATTCTATTTACTTATTTATTTGATTTTATTTTATTTACTGCCATGGAACGCAGTCCTCTTATCATATCGCACGTCCGCCAGAGGTCACGAATCGCCCAGACGTCGCGTCCCAAGTCGCAGTGGTAGTATAGTTTTTTTTTTTAAATAATTTAAAAACGTATCCATCGGTTTAACACATCATTTGTCTAATTATAAAATAATAGATACAGTTTATAAAATATAAAACCCTTTTACGAATTTCCTTGTAGGGAGTATGGTATTGTAGTAGTAGCTGTAGTAAGACTCATGTCCGGGACCATGTTACATTTTCATTTTGAGGTCCCTAGAATTAGAAGGCATCAATACTATTCGTTCATTTTTATAAATACATGTATATCTATGTATCGTATATCTATGCATTTTACTGTGTCTGTGGTACAGATAACCTTTTATAGGGACCCTTAAATTTTGTAGAAACCTGATATGAAGATGTAGGAACAGGTCTATTTTCATAGGTTTGCGAACCTGCACACTCAGAACTTGAGGACGAGGTTTGATGGGATTTCAAAAGGGTTAAAAATTTTGTTTTTGAATTTTTTTACCTTATTTCAACATGCAACAAAATTATAACTAAGACCATGTAAAATAGCTTTAAAAACAAACAATTTCGTATTTTGAATTTTTCCTTTGCCAAACTGATCATGGAAAAAATCCAAAAATATGTTTCCCATGGAAATACGTTTTTATGGGATATCAACACAATCCTATATTTTGATTATTTATTGACACTACCTGGTATGTATACATTCACTAGGGTGGGTCTAACTTATTTGCTTCCAAAAACCATACGTCAGCAAACTTACATACCCACCCAATGGTGTTTGTGGAGAAAAGAAAAATAGTACCAGAAATTGATACAATTTAGCATCTAGCTTCATTGGGAAAGGATTAATCTACGTTTGCTCTTAATGCCCCATGGCTGCAAACCTACATTCTCATTCCCATGGTGTTTATGGGAAAGTAAGAAATGCCGAGTAACATTGGAAATTCGCTGAGTACACAGGTCTGCTGTGATCCTGTAATCCTGTAATTAACTTACCATATATTCCTTGGATGCGAGAGCTTAGACCCATAGTTTTAATAAGTTGGAGTTTATCTGAGTTTATTTTTTGGTGAAGGGAATTCATTGCTATAGAAGGGTGGGAGAGTGGTCAAAGAACGTTTTTGATGAAACTCTTTAAATTACATGATATGGAATGAAATAATACACATTGCAAGTAACCCTTTTTAAATTATTTATTGTTGTATGAATTAAATTGATCGTATAATTAATCATAAGTTAAGTGTCTATTATTTTATGAAAGATATTTCTAAACAATTATCGCTAAAAATAATCATCCCGTTAGAATTTATGTAAATATAAAATTAAATACTGTTTATAATCTGCTATTTTTTACTCTGCAAACTAAAACTCTTACACCAGAACCGTCATTTTAACTGTTTCCTTTGTCAAGTGCATTATACCATTTTAAGAAGCCTGGGGTTGGACTAGTTTCACTATTTATAGTTTTGAAATTTGTATACTACAGTCATCTTATTTTTCCTTTTTGTTCAAAGTATATCTTTTATCATCGCTAGTTTATTTTTCATCAATTCTTTTTTTATAGTTTTGTGATCTTTATAATATATATTTTAAATCTTTATACCCTAATAACAAAATAGTATGACATAATTTGGTTTAAGCCCGGCTGTACATTGCTATAGCCGGAGCAGTCTAATATCTTCAGACGTTGGGCCCCAGACCCCAATATCACTATTATATATGGAGCAATATATTCTATCCTGCTCCTAGCTTTACGTCACCAATCGATTTCTCTACAGAATTTCTATAGTGATCCAAAATTTGTGGTCTTGATCGATTAAACGCTTGGACACATAAATGCATTTTATTGAGAAAAAAATCATCTAACACGTTTTATGGGTATTTTATTTCACTAGGGTAATGGATTAAAATTATAAATTTCATTATATTTCGAGATGTTAAATTCAATCCCGCCACCATGTGAAATAGCTATAAAACCAATAGCTATAAAACCAGTTACAATAGCGCGACATGTACGGAACTGAAGAAACGTACAGTATTGCTAAAAGAAAACTTGTTTAACAGCAAACTTTAAAAATAGAAAAAATAATTTAGAATTAATGAGAAAGGGTTAGTAGGGAAAACTGTTGAAGCAATGAAGACATAAATCAACTGAATATAATGTTGCGCACCTTATATTTCGAATACAACCAATTTAACCAATTGCACTAAACTAAGGATAATTCCTAATGTACCTAATGTCTTTCATTAATCAGTAATGGAAACTATCAGCAAAATGTTTAAATAACATAAAGATACTAAACGTCAGTCTGTGGTAATTAACCTAAATAAATCGGTTGGATTTATTACGCAACATTTATAAGCGTCTCTTATTAAAAACATGTTTTTATTGTCTATTAAAAAAAAGTTACAATGCTTCGCAACATGCAAGAAAATTTTTCAAATGTCCCTGTTTATATTTCTTTATATTTTGTTTGCTGTTAGGTTTAAATTTTGACATCAGAGACTGTTTTATATACCTCCCCTGTGTGATTTTAATTTTAGGATTTGGTTTATTTTTAGTTTTAAGTTTGTCAGCATTCCATTAGCTTAAACGAAGTTTTAAAGTAGTGAATTACATGAACATATAGCTTTGTGCAAAAATGCATGGAAAAACGTGACATACATTAAATATAAATCATTGATCTGATTATACTACTGTATAACAGAAAAACCATAAACAGTGCACAGAACTTATATTGTTGAAGAATATGATCCTGGTGTATCAAAACCTTTCATGAAGACGGAGTGAAAGTTACAATACGGTACATATTTACATTACATATTTATTGTTGATTATTGCTTGTTAAATATTGTATTTAATGTTGTTATTCATGTTAGATATTTTTATTTTTCTTAATTTTTGTATTTGCTGCAAGCTATACTTTTTGTTATTTATTGAAAATAGTTTCCTATCAACTTGTTATTCTCTTCAGTCTTTTAGTATCTTCACTCATACTGCAACTAATTTAGTTATTACCATATAAAATATTTATTATCATGCAATTACTGTGTTCATATATACCTTGTGTATTTTTGTAAAAATTGCACGTATTATTATGAAAAGTGGCTTTTCGCGTTGAAATGAATGAATAAATAAATAATCAATAATTACTACAGAGTTAACTTACGTTGCAAAAAATGCACCATCATTATTTTTACTTTTATAACAACTCTAAGAACATCTAAACATCTTATACATGAAATGAAAATACTCCCTTATAGAGATTTTGCCGTTTGAAATTATAATACTGAAGTCTAATTAAAATCTTTTAACGAATGCGTTTAATTGGCCACTAAATCATTTAAATATAGTCTTGGCCTCTCTATAAATGGAACGACAATAGCACAAAGTTTGTGTAAATAAATAAAACATATATATTAGACGAGAGTTTGGGAAGTTTATTCGTGGAGACCAAGCGCAGAGTTTAATATTTGGGAGGTCGAGATCCCGTCGTATTGTCAAGCAATATCCTCTGCTCTACTTCTAATTCAAGCATTCTTCTGGATCTTTATACAATTTTCTATTGAAGTATAAGGAAATGTTTCAAGTTATTTCTTATTGAAATACATTTGTATTTACTGAAAAAAATGATAAATGTGAATTCAATACAAATAAATTCTAGTAGGCAGACTTAAAAAAAGTACTTTTGAAATGTAATAAGTTTTTTTTTTGTTACAGCACGCTTGGAAAAAAGCTTTAATTTCGTGAAATAAGGATTTTCTAAATTTTAATTTTTAATGCAATTTATATTCCTTGAAAATATCTCAGTCTTCTTGTTTTCATCGTTTGATGGGTGCAAAACATTTAACATAACTGTAATATACTTGTTTTACAATCAGTTGATGGTGACGATAACCCATAAGGTTGTCGGTAGTTTGAATGTTAATTAAGGTAATTGAATGGTAATCAAGCGATTTCATTGGTGTAAACAACTCACAGCTAGGTTTAATATGGTAAATAGATAGTTTAAGTGTATATCTTTTTAAAATACCTATTAAGTAAAGAGTTAACTAATGTTTTGTACTACAGATAAAACCATGTAGAATCCTATACAGTGAGTAATATATTTTTATTATAGTTGTACTACCTATTTTTTTTTTGAAAATTTCTATTTTACAATGAAATGAACCTGTTTACTCCTGATTTGTCCTAATTTGACATAGTATTTCGTTGACAGTAGAGTACCTACAAACTGCACTTCACAATAAAATTTTCCTTAGCTATGTGGGGGTACGGAAGTTTGTATTACTAATTTCAGTTGATTGAAATATATTTTTACTGTATTGTTGACCTGTTTTGTAGATTAAATTTCTTCTACTCTACTCGTATACCATTTACATGGAATATGATGTCTTGGACGCTTATCTTTGGTAACATTGTCCGCCAATTGAGTGCGTTGAAACTTATACGTTGAAACTATCCACCAATCCAGTGCCAGTGCCGTCTCCAAGTATATGGGGGTGGTAAATTACACTGCATTTACAACCTTATACTAAAATCTTCAAAAATCTTATGCTTTTTTATGTGAAATTATTTAAAATGAAGTTTTAATTCATTAAAGTTGGTTCTCTTTAGTAAACCAAACCCATGTCTCTAATTTTATGATCTATGGCTCTATGATTAATTTATTGTGTGATATTATGTCTCTATCTAAATTTAATGCAAAAACTTGCGAAGGTAAAAAGAAAACAACAATTGTTAACTCCAAGATTAAAAAAAAATATTCACAGAAAAGTATAAAATTATTAAGTTTAGGGATAATTTGCTTTCTTTCTTTGAAGTAATTAGGATTGACAGGAAATTTATTTAGCTGCCAGCTTCCCGTCGGTTGATCGTTGATTGTCGAGGTGAAATCAGCTATTCCTCACCTAAAGATATTCCCTCGACAGTAATTTAAATTTGATATATTGTAATTTTATAATATTGAGGATTTTAGGTATAGCCATAAAGCCATATTTGGATACAATTCACCCTTATGCTCTTAAGTATGACTTATCTATGGTCTGTTGTAAAATGGTTGAGCTCTCAAAAGTACCCGAGCTGATAGCTTAAATTTTACAATATTAATTTTTAATTAATAAAAAATGTTTGGTAATAATTTAGACTTGTTAAGTCTAAATTACCCTTGTTGAAAAGGGTTGACAAGTGTTCTAATAAATGTCTAATAAAATAGATAGCTAAAAGACAAGGGTCTTGTCTTAGTTGGCAGTTGACTGTATCACTTCAAGGAAGGGTAAAGATAAGCCTAGCCCAGCTGCCCTACAATATACAAAAAGACATATTTATGAGGCACTACATGATAGCTTGATTGAGGTGTCCGGGAACTTCCTGTGAGATAGAGAGTTTATCAAGGCTCTGGAAATCGGGTTAAAAGGCAAAAATGTGTAATGGTATTTAAGAGTGGTCAGGGTGTGTGTGAGACCTACAACAGACTCATTAAATCTGTGAGTAAATGTGGTTACTTTTTATCTATCTTAAAAAAAAAAAAAAAAAAAAAAAAAACTGATTATATTGTACAAAATTACAAAATACAAAATGAGATGTATTATCAAGAGATTTTACAATATTTAATTAGTTGTTTTTAGACAAAAATGATAACTTCGATCTTAAGGCTGATTTCAGTAATGCTTGTTTTCTGAAATAATATTAGAGACTATACAATTTGATCACAAGTTTACTTCCACATTGAAGAACATCAGGGCATTACATCATTCGGTAGCCCAAGTATGTTTTGATCATTAGCCTATGCAATGTTTGACGTACAGATCAATCAAACCCTTATCTTTCACAGCACAGTAAAGCCGCGGTCAGTCAATAATCTCTAGTTCTGCAGAACATCATTATACAACCCAAGTTAGTTTTGGTGGTAATTACATGTTTGAAGAGTGTCACTCGATCAATTCTGCCTTTTCTGCCTTCATGAGTCGAATGAATGAATGAATGAATGAAAATTTCTTTATTGTTCTTTCCATATATCATTACAAAAAAAATACATATATATATATTAACTAGATTACAAGTATTACTTCCAAAATATCATACATTTACATTACAGTTATTTTTAAACAGATTTAATATTTGTAAATTCACAAAAACACACACTATAGAACAATAAAGTCTGCATCCCGAGGTTAAAACCTGTATGGGATGATTACCACTGGCTTACACAATAAACACTCAAAGCTAGAGGGAATGTGGCCGACACACTAAATAAAATATTCTTATGTACATTGATTTTATAAACTAAATATATGGCTTCTCTAACACTAGCTTAGGTAAAAACTTAATTAAAATATCTTAACACTTAATGTTTAAAAAAATGTATATATATATATATATATATATATATATATATATACTTTCTTTATAATGGTTTAATTTGCTGTATTTAACTATATACAATATATAATAGCCTTAGTATATTCGGTAAGAGGCGTCTTAGATACCTGTAAAATATATATATATATATAGGCCTAGTTGATATATATTTTATTAAAGTATATGGAAGAATGCATCTACATCTACGATTTCTAGCAATAAAGATTTGATGAGTTTGATATACAGTACTTGTTTCGATTTTTAACTAATTTTATCTCATCTGGAAGCATGTTAAAAAATTTAGGAGCTAAAAATGTGTAAAATTTTCTAAAATGAGTTATATTAGGCTTGGGTACGCTAGCTTCCAATTTACTTCTTAAAGTAATTTTTTTCAAATTTATGGTTCGATTTCTTTCACCACTCATGACAAAGAAAGTCCTAAGCACTTTAAACACATATAAACTCCTTAATGGTAGAATCTATAATTGTTTAAATAGTGGGGATGTATTTTTTTCCTGGATAGGATTCGTACAAATGACTTCTGTAATAACGTGATTGGTTAATGTTGTTATATAGGTACCTCCCCAAATCGCCAGGCCATACTCAAGCTTTGAATTTATTAAAGCGAAATAAACTGATCTTAGTAGCTTAACATCACATACGGCCCTCAGTAGGTAAAAACTTCTTACATATTTAATTAATTTCCCCTTTAAATACTTCTGCACTACATCAGCAAATTTAGTGGCGATGAAATCTTCATGAATACCGTCACCATTCTCTTTAGATCATACCTTTCCTTATTCTTCAGGCAATCCTATATCAGCCTTGTTCAGTGGTAAGAGAACCAAAGGAAGTTCTTTTTAACAGGATTTACAGGGGAGCTAGATACAGCTTTATTTTTTTTATTCATCTAGCTAAAGCTTTGATACACCTAATAGGTATTTAAAAAGGACTAACGAATATTTATCCACTCATTATTTTTTTCATGCTACAATGTAACTTTTTAGAATAAATATACTGTATGTTTGTTGTAAGTAATTTTAATTCAGTCATGTAAATGTATAGCGTACGTAAAATGAACAACTATGTAACATACGAAGTTTTACTTGTTCGTAGTTGTATCAGTGCGTAGTTTACATTGAGTAGTTGTACGTAAACTGGTAACATACATAATAATACGTAAATGTACAACTTATAAACTAAAAATCTTTTAGTTGACTTTGATAACTTGATTTCAAAACGAAGAAATGCAAAACATATCGTTATATTTATTCATCTGGAATATTTTTTCATGAGTTTCCGCTTCTTAAAAAAGGACTGTGAAATGAGTCGCCACTTCGTTCTTGTGTATGTAGTTTTAAGATATCAAAATAATAATAATAATAATAATAATAATAATATTATTTTATTATTAAGACATCAAAGTAAATGACATAGTGAAAATAAATGTAGTTTATCCTGAGATAATTTTCGTATTTTGGCATAACAATTACAATAGAACCACAATACCGTTAACTTGAAGTATAAAAGACTTTTATACTCAATTTAGTTGCCATTATAATTAGATTTTATAGTATTATATCATAACAATTTCTTTTACAATTATTTTTATTGCTCAAACGGAAACATCTTAATTAAAAATGGGTTATAATACTCGTAGGTGCTACCATACTATTTGTTTCTAATATTTTCAAGTGCCGAAGATAAAATTGAAATGGTTAACCTTTTTATTGTTATAAAACCCATATTTTTAAGTATTACAAAATTATCTAAATTTACAAGATTCGCTCCATAGTTTAACAGTATAAATACAGGCCTAATTGGTTTAAAATTGGGGATTCCATTAGAATATCGTCAAATCCTTGGCATTCGTGTTGAAAACAGCTGTCGCTTTTCGTAAGCTTTGCCCAATGAGAGTTGCATCGTTGATGTGCGGTAAATCGCTTGTGTGTTCGTTCAACCGTATGTTTCAAGATGACCCACTAAAGGTAATTTAAACCCCGTCAGATTCAATCAAACCATAGAAAGTAGAGAGGACTTTTCGTTCATCAAGATCAAGATGAACGAGAGGACCTCAAGAGGAGCCATGGGTATCATGGCCGATAAACCATGAAAGGTATTTTGTGAGGAGACCTAATGTGAAAGTAAGGTGACCTCATGTGACTATCACATGAGTATAAAAATTGAAGATTTACTTTTCATAATTAAGTATAAGTTTATTTTTTACCAGTTACTCTCTAATTGACATGCATATTCTTTACAAAACTGACACTGTAAAAATATGTAGTAGATCCAGGTTTCATTTGGTAATCTTTATATGGGTCACACGTCAATATTATTTTTCATCATACTGCACGTAGAATAGCCGTTTTCTGGTCTGTATTTAGTCCACAAAGTAAATAGTTTTCTGTAGCCTTTTAAAAGTGCACTGAAAATATATCAGTTACTTTTTTCCGTGCGCTAACCTCAAAAGTTGTTTTTAATCCAAAACAAATAAGGCCAATGTAAGCAAAAAACTACTTGCAGACTACAATTTTATGGCAAGATTTTGACACTTCTCTAATTCAACGTATATATCAGCAGTTTATAAGGAATATTTAGATTAAGATGGAAGTCAACTAATAAACGTAAACAGATAATGACATTTAATTAATTTACATTAAAATGAGTTATTCACTTTATATTTTTGCAGTATGACGAAAAACTTTGTTCATCACTCGCACGGAAAGTGTTTTTCTGTGCTTAATCGCTATGTAAAATGCGATTGCGCACAGAAAAAAGCCACTTTCCGTCAGTGATGAAAACTACTATTCTGTATTAATGAATAAATTCCATCCGATGTTTATGAAAAAAAATTTTAATGTTGAAACGATAGAGCACGCTGGTCTTACAACTAATCAAGATTTTAGTCTTAAAATAGTTGAGCTACATGTCAAAGAAGAATTGTGCCGGCAACTACGTAGTACTCGCTTAGGAGTAAATCGTAATAAAAATTAGTGAATAATCAAAATTTTACTTGCTTATTACCTGCAAGTGGTCCCAACGTCACGGAAAACAATAATTGTTGTCATATTCGATAAAATATCTTCGTATTGGCTTCATTAGGGAGTTAAAAATTTCTTAGGGTTATGACTTATGGTTGTATATTTACCTCATTTGATAATTGATTACTTTAATAATAGTGTAATTTTATGAGTCATCTTCACCTTTGAGCCAGTAGCCCATTGTTGCGCAGTCGGCAATGTTAGCCATACGGCTTTTAATGCAAAACATGGTATTTTATTCCCCTGTTTCGGACGTAGTTTTTCAACCGATTTACTTTAAACTTGGTAAGTGTTTAGTTGAATTAGGCCCCTCATACCTCGAATTTTGAAAATTTAAAAATATTACTCTCTGTGACGTCGCAAAGTAACTCGATTTTCCTAAATAATATTTGTTTAATTTTCAAACTTTCGAGGCATGAGGGGCCTAATATATTCAACTTAACACTTACCAAGTTTAAAGAAAATCGGTTAAAAAAACGGCGTCCGAAACAGGGGAGTAAAATACCATGTTTTGCATTAAAATCCGCATGGTTAACATTGAAGACTGCACAACAATGGGGTACAGGCCCAAAGGTGACGATGACTCTTAACTATTAACTAGAGTAATATGGTACAGATAAGATAAACTACATATCCGTAACAACATCGCTTCATCCACTCACACAAACAGCTCTCTAATAGCAAATCTCTAGCTTCCCCTCCGTTTTACAGCTTCATTTCCGGAACAAAAAAAAGTGAATACAGCTGATCTTCAGAAAGCAGTAATGTCTTTGTCCTCCACCGATCTTTATTAACAATCAGGTACAGTGGTCCTAGTATCACTATCCTTTGTGATGGAATTCACCACCCTTTCCAATCACAAACGTCTCTAGCAGTAAGGGTTGGTCGATATTGGCAAAGTTTAGAATGGAGTGTGAAGTTTACCCCTCTTTTAACCCCACCCCCGCCATGGTGATACTGCTTCCAAGTCCAAACTTGGTTCATCCCAATGTGGTATTAAATTTAATGTTTGCTTTTATCTCTCTTAGGAATTTTGATTTACTATTTCATTCACTGGTAAACAGGATAGCCAAGAGTGAACATTTTATCATTAACGAGCAGTTCTACACATTTCCGTTTATTTAATAATTTTAATTAGTCGTCCGAAAAATAAAGACTTGTCAAGAACATAACTGATACAAGTTTGATAAAGGGCTTTTGTTATCTCACATTGTTCATATTTGAAATGATTGTGACATGTGTCCAAATTAACAAAACCTGTCACTCGTGCGAACATCTCGCTTCTTTTCTCTCTACGTCGAATGAATTCTTTATAAATTACTTCATTTGTTGAAATTAGCTACATATGTTTTTTCTTTTCTGAGTGCAGAAAAAGTATTATGTTCACAATTTTGACGTAACCTCATTCTAGGATAATGAATACTAATGACATAAAAACAATAATAACATATATGTTATTTAATTTGTAATTATTACATTACATCGTTCACTACTTTGCGTATTAAATTTTTGTTCCATAAATAAGTGTTATAAATCTAAAATTTCTTTTCCTGAAATAAATTTATCCTCAGAGATTATTCCAGTCACTGGTTGAAAAATGTTTTCCTTGGCCAAGAGTGATCCTTCGCAACCATTTGTCACATATTCAAATGGGTGAACTTTGACTGACTTTCTAAGCCTACTATGAAAGGCTCTACCAGAACCTCCTTTCTCAATTGATTTGCAAACAATGTAACAATTACTTTCAAACTGTTTTTTAATGCTTGATAATTACGGTACTGCTTAAAAAATAGTTCGACAATTAGTAAACCAAATAATAAGACCTTTCAAGCTTAAAAATTTAATTGACGAATGAAAGATCTCTATGCTGACAATAGAAATTTAAACACTAATGCTTTCCACGATTCATAATTTAAATTTTTAATATAATTTTTCACAATTTGTATAACACATTTTAAATTGTTAAAAAATGAAAGAAATAAGCAAGTAGGCCTACAACTATATTTTTGAACAAATAGCTTATGGTAAGATATTGTCTAAAACCCGTTTCAACTACCCGTTCTTTATTATCGTGCTGGTTGCAATTCCAGTGAACCGGGCTTGTTCACCAACCAATGTTTATCGGAAACCGAAGGCTCATTCTCATAAACCAATCGATATTTAGCAACAGATGCCGTGTGCTGTTCACTATGTGAATCTGTTAAACTTTGCATCCTGATAAATTAACAACTTAATTTAATTTGACATTCGCTGTTTTTGCGGATAGGCCTATCTTTTTTTAATTCACAATATGTTGAAAACCTGACGGAAGAATTTTAAGTACGCAAGCCTACGTTTAATTTAGTGAGTATCGTAGTACTTGTGTATATTAAAATGCACTATCAAACTAAACAGTTTTTAATTGTTTTCTTCAAGGTCCAGTAGGATTTAGAGGAATAGAGCAGCAATTGTGGCCAATCCTTGGCTGTTGTTGCCCAACAACCCCTTTGTGTGACATGTTTCGTCTACCCTACTCCCTTCCCACACTCTTCGCCCTTACCTCTAGACCTGCTCGTAAACGTGTAAGTTGTGGTATTGAATTGATGTTACTCAAGTTTGAATAAATATCATTTAGAGACCTGTGTTACAGTGTGACCCTGTACCCTCAAAACCTGTATTTATTCAAAACATCATATTTTGATTCGGTAAATCCTTTCTAAATTAATAAAAACTCCAAAACTATTTATTGCTGATTGGAAAAATATCGATTACCAAATTGTTCAGAAAATATTTCCAATCAACATTACTCACAACATTAACTAAAGCCTATACCTGGCTTTCAGAGCATTAATCAGTGTAAATTATTGTACTCTTTGACCGCTTTATTATACTCATTGAACACGGTATTGTATTGAATGAGTTGTATTGAAGATCCCTGTCAACGGAGTTACTGATAAACCCATGTAAGAAAGGTTTTTAAACTCCCTTCGTAGAATTAGACTTGAAGTTATTTGGACAGTTGTAAAACTAAACGAAACCCGTCACATGTACGTATCCGCTTTATTTTTTCACCAGTTTCAATAATTATTTTCTTTTCAAAACTTATTAATTTATAAATTAATTTTGCACACTTTTTGCTTTAATATCTCGTTAATTATTGGTGTAATTAAGTTTACAAATAGAAAAATAATTATTCTATAGAATAAAAAGAATTATTCTTGTTGTTCCCAAGGCAAAAAATGAGTTAAATCAAAGCAACGTGGATAAAAAAAAATATACCGAAACATCTAACTCAATGTATACAGAAATAAAATAAATTTTTATATATTAATTTCACCCTTACTAAAAAAACCTCTTGTAAAACAAGCCTTAGATTAAATATATTTTGTACTTCTTGTACAAAGTAAATGAATTTATTTCATTTCCCACGTTGATCTCTTTTATTAATGCGATATTAATTCGGTTTTGAGGATAATTTTCATTCTTTGCATAACCCAATAGTTTTGAATCATTATTTTCATATTTTGATAAAATATAGTAAGTGTTCGAAAACTCTCTTCCGAAAACTCTCTTCCTAGAATCAAAATAAACAAAATAATTCTTTCGAACATATGCCCTAAAATGCTTCGTTAAGAAACTAGCCGCCGTTTGGTTTTTTACATTTATTAATTATTTCCGATATTTGTATTACGTTTATATTTGACTTGAACTTTTACAATTCCATTTAGAGGAGAAAATGATTTTTTCCCGATGTGTATTTTCAAAATGGTACTTCGTTGATTAACAAGGTGTTAAGGTTAACTTCTTTTAACAAATCTATTCTTTTTCTAATCTATCTTAGCATGAATTTTTAAAAGTCAGTGACGACTCCTTATGTGTTAGAGCGGTACCCATATGGAAAATAGAAATTGATGTATATTTTATGTCTGTCCTTCATCAATAGTTATCGCAACGCAATCGCCATAATGCTAAAGAAATGTTTTAAATCATACTCTCCCTATGTTATAATTGTTCTGGTAGTAATATCATATTTTATATTGATCTTTTTTATAAGTAAATAAAATTATTTATTTTATTATTTATTTATTTACCTCTTAGTTTCTCTACATCAAACACTTTAAAATTTAATTATATAAATCTAAACATTTAAACTCTAAAAACATAGTGAACAATAATGTACAACGAATCTGTAAGTAATATTTAGAAAATTGTAAGAAAACGCCACTTAATATTATTAAACTCAATTTAACTGTACATTTAGGATATACTATTGAATTTTAAAGATTTTTGAACTTTGTTTCATATTTTTCAATAACATGTGTGTAGAATTTTTTACTTTCAGGTATATTTGCTACAAAATTCTTATATTTGCAAATCGCTTCCAGTTATCTCTCTTTTGGTAGAATAAAAGGGTCTAGGTATTTTTCTAAACGACAATATCCTGAGACTTTGAAAACAAAAAGAAAATACTTTCTTATTGAGACCACATTGGCATTTCTCTCTAAAAAAGATAAATATTCAACTTAAGATATATAACTAACACAAAATGTCTTTTTTAAAATTTCATATGTTTATTCATACATCATTAAAGTTTTTTTTCAAACTAGTGGTGTTACAAACACTTCTACATATATCATCCTGTGGATGTACATGATGGTAGACTTAATCCAGAAAACATGCTGTCAAATTTCGAGAGTATAGTAATAAAAACTGTAAGATTTTTATGAAGTCAAGGATGACACAATCTGCTCATATTATGATATTTACAAAATATTGTTAAAAAGTTTTATATCTTGTAAATCCTTGCAATGTCGATTTGTGAAATAATTGAAGTCGAATGCCATTAATTTGAACGTTTTAAATTACTTAGATGCTTAAAATCTAATTAAGACTAACTGACGATTTATTTTGCAATCTGTTCCGCCGCCAGTTTCTTGTCTGTTCTTGTTAACTATCTTGCTGCCGGTATTCGTCGTGTAAACTACTATTCAACTTATACTATGCAGAGTTAAAGTAAAACTGATAACACATTTTAAATATCAAACAAAATTAAACGCTTGATGTTTCTTAATTAAAACACTTTATATTGTTATCAATTCATTACAGTTGAAATATCATTCCATATTAAACTGTGCATTAATTTAAATAATGTGTCGTTAGGAATTTAGTGCATTTACTTTACATATTTTTATTAGTTTGTTATGATCAATCGAAATTTAGTCGTTTAAAAACTAAACTTAAAAGTTAATTCACAAATTTTTGGAAACTGGTTATTGGACGCCTCTTTTGTAAAATTAATGTTAAATTGGAATTGAGTACGACAATGTTTTTAATAGTGTTGAATTCATAGAATGGTCAGGTATCTCTTTTAAAAATCGTTTAACGATTAGGCAGGCCGAGTTAAAACTATCCTTTGAAGTAATGTTAATTAATTAAAACAATCCACCTTGTCCAAGTTTAAGGTTATCAGAACCTTAATGTTTTATTCGTTAACTTTCCCAATAATTTTTAATAACTTAAATTGATGTTTTCTTAATTAATATACCCTCCAGGCCTCATTCAACTAGCTGTTTGAAAAATGCATCTCTGTGGCAAAGAGTGATTCCTGGCCCAAGGCCCCCATTTAAGTCGTGGTTACTGATTGGCTTCGACTTTCTGAACCTACTATGAATACTGAATCCTCTCCATTTATCTGTATTTTTAAAAATAAATTAATTTTCGTTAAATAGTAAAAAAATTGTAATATTGCAACGAGATGGCTTAGCAGAGACTTGGAAAATTATAAATTTTAAATGTTTTGCCATCGGCGTAACTTTCTGTGCGCAACCTTTTCATGTTTTGTGGTTGGAATCCACTTTATTAAACTAGTTTTCGAAATCCTTTTTGGAAACAAAAACAAAAAGGGAAAAGTAGGCTTATATATTTGGATAGTATCTAAACGCAGTTTGTAGGGAATTGATCATCTAGTGCATTCTTTCACATACGGGACAGGCGTTAGACTCAGATAAATATAAAAAAATCTGAACCATGGTTACTCCTCTCTGATTCTAATCACTCATAAGTCTTCCCTTTATAAGAATAACATTGAACCAAATTTGTTAAACTGCTGCATAGAGAATAATCTTATTCAAATTTCAATATTCGAAACTATTTAATCATAATATTAATTTTAATCCAATTATTTTTAGAACACCCATAAAAGTTATTTAGATTTTTCAAAATGTCAACCTGTCTTTCCGGAACACATATTTTAATTTAAACAGTTTGTTTCGAATTTTACAAAAAGAAAAATTGCAATATTGAGTGTAAATCTTAATAGCGAACAAACGGAACTTAGTAAATGTAATCAAAGAGAATGTTCGCCCTAATTTTCTATTGTGTAGTTAAGATTTATTAATTAACTGATAATTTTTGTTTTATTTTCTCCCACACCGATCAAGTTTCTGTAGTTCAAATTAATAGCACTGACAGTTTTCGCTGGCATTCTAAAGAATGATAAGTGGAAATATCATAACTAACGGTTTGAAACGTTCGGGTGTATTTTTACAAGCCCCGTTCTCGAATCGCCGTGTTATTCTGAATATCCCAACATACACTACACGAGTGAACACACCGGTTCATGTTTTTGCGCCCGAACAAGTTTTTCGTTTATCCTTTATTTGAAAAAGTGTATGACACTATGGTAATTTCATCCCTCGCGTGCATTCGATTGCATTCACTACTTCGGGATAGTTTTCAAGCAAATGTAAAAAATTAACGATTCCATAGTTTGTTTTACACTATTTAAACATTATTAGAGTTTTCCAATTGAAGGAGCTGTATATAATTATGATAACACAATGTAATGTCAAATAAAATCAAACTGAATGATTATAATTGCCAGTGACATTTACATACACATTACACTACACTTTTGGAAAAATACAAAATTGTATTCAAAACTTTAGTGTGTTTGTAAGTTTTTTTCATGAATAAATGACGCAAAACAGCATTTAATTCATGTATGCCAATTCTTTATTTATATATTGTAATTAAATAAGAAAAATTTTAAACATTATAATAACATTATAAAGTTAAAAGTTAAAACTTTTCTCCCTATGATGTTCTGAGTCAAATGAACAACAGAACGTAGTTTTATCATGATAGCACATTGTATAAAAATTGTTGTACATCCAGAAATGTGCGTGCAACTTAACGTATTAGTTTTCTATCTTTAACGAACTGGCTATGTAACACTAATGATATAGTTATTCACAATGACAGTGTATAATCTAGTTTTTTACTATTAATTTTTTGTAATTGTTTACTTTGGATGTCTTGCTATCGAGTGTATTTGACTATGATCACTGATCACAAGTACATCTGAATTATTTGTTTCTAATATAGCGTTGTTTTTAGTTACATTAGAAAATGTAGAGATTTTGGCCTCAAAATAAAACCTCTTAAAAATCAAATAACCCTTCGTTGTGTTTTATTGAGCAAGTGGATAAACGAAATTAACCATTCAGTATATTTGGAAAAGAACGCAGGATCAAATGTTTTCAGTTTCACTAATTACAGATATTAGAACTATCATTCATAAAATTTGATCGGAAACATACTAACCTACTGGCATTAGTAAATAAAAACAATACTATTAATAGGGAAAAGAATAGTTTTTACTAATGTTTTCATGGAAACTTCAATATAAATTCAAACTTAGTACAGTCTGATTGACCGGGCATCATTGAATGTAAATATGATATTTTTTTTAGAATACCCCCTGCAGGTTTTCAAAATTGTTACATAAGTCAGCACGCCTAATGCCATAATTCTGGTTTTGCTATAATCCAATTTCGCTGTGACAATGTGTCTTATGATAAACGCAACGTCAAACATTGAAAAAAAATTAACACAGGAGTTTAAATCTTGTGATGACAACCATACCAAATATACCTATATTTTTTACGACACAGAAAACTAACAGCAAGGAGATATGAAACAATTATATAGGTCATACATATAGGTTCATATAGGTTTATATCGGTTGATTATTGGTTAATATCGGTTCATATAGGTGCATGTAGGTTCATATCAGTTCGCGTATAGGATATTATACTGTAGGTTCTACTTGGCAGTTGTATAGCCTATGTTCAGAATTGTGATAATCGCGCCTGTAAATGAACGATGCTATCTCGCGCCAATATTGCTGCTTAATATAACCTCCTCATTACGATGGCCTATCTCGACCATCTGCTCTTAATTTATCTAATATTCTGTCCACTTAATAATTTATCTTCACTTTTTATCATACATTGTTTAATGTTTTGTATTTTGTCTGTTGTCAACGCACTTTTTATCAGTATTATTTGTATAAAATAAAAACAATAAATATGGACGTTTTACACTTAGTTTCCTTTCATTCAAACTGTGTAATATTTATAAGTTAAAATTATGGTTGCTATCGTTAACGAACTCGCTATGTAATGTGATTTAATTTTCCACGTAAAAAACTCCTAAGGTATTTTCAAGTTAGTTAGTGTTCCACACTGACATTGGCATATTTTAGTTTTCTCCTGTTTATTTTTTGTCTTTATTAGGTTTTTCAAGTTTTCTTTGCAGGTAGAGTTTTAAAATGATTTTATATGCCTTTTTTCAATTGAAATTTACTTAATTAATTAAAAATATAAAACCAATGGAATACCAATGTAGTTAAGTTTATATACTTAGGTAACATTTTCACCTATGCAGTTTTCCTTGTAATATTTTATTTGATAAGTTATAACAAATATGAATAATTAGCATGCTGAGAGTTGAATTTCATTTAAAAAATTACCATTGTGAGTTATTAATGCCAATAACTTTATAATAAATAATCCAGATGAAAGTTGTTTATTTAATATCGTGTCACAGTATATTATTTATTTTTATAAAGCAAATGTGAAGAAGGTAATTTGTATAGCCTGCGTGAAAAACATTTCCAAAATATCTTTCCTGATATAGTTAATTTAATTGGTAAGTTGCAAGAAGAAATTTGCATAAGGGTCAATCCTTAACGTATAACCGATTCGAAAATTGAACTATATGTCAGGGTAACTAAAAAAGAATTAATATTTACACAATATTCATGTATTTAAACATAATTTTTTACTCATAAACCAGTAGAGGCACAGTTCATCTGCTATTTTATAAGACGGTATGTTTACAGCGCCCAGGGGAATGAGTTCCGCATTTTATGACTCTGCCACCGAGGGCGATAGCCTGCTGTCTATCTCCCTGGACAGAAATAGTTTGTTTACTTAACTGCCAGTGTGTCAGTTTTGGAATATTTCTATACTTATTGATGCCTTAAAGTTCCTATAACAATTTAAAACCCAACGATGGAAACGATTTAAGTTTTCTTTAGTTTCAATTCATGCAATCAATGAAGGCAGATTCTCTTTTCTGACTGAGGTCGATCAAAGAAATATTGTTACTTTTTGTTCAAAAAATATTAATTAACTTTGAAGACAGCTAACTGTACTAGATTTAAAGTGGGTCAGGATGGAAATAATTTGAAAATTCCAAATGCGGTTTTTGCCTGAAGGATAATGATAGAAAATAAGAAAGTAACTACAATTTACGTGTCCACTTTATCATCTTGAAATACGAGAACATAGCCTGCTCCACACGAGTTCCCAAAAAATACACAAGAACTCATATATTCACTGAAATATTAATGAAATATAGTTACTCTTAAAATTTCAAATGTTTATTTAAGAAAAGTCTCTAGTGTGTGCTGTAAATGAAGTAGCGCATAGTTTATATTTTACTAACAAAAACTATAATTAAAAACCTGTTTCCTGCAGCGGATCTAAAACAACCATTTTGAACTTTGGCAACCTCGAAATATAACTTTATTGTCTTGAGTGTATGTATCTGGAAGCTTGAAATGTTAACCGGAACAGCGCCGCCTGTTGTGTGATAACCCACTTCAAGGATTTTTAATAAGAAAAGGAATTATTTAAAGAAATACAAATAAATGAGACCTCCTGTCTCAGTAGTAGTGGCTAAATGGCGGTATCGGTTCATGTCAATGACTTCTAAGTAGGTCACATAAAATGACGTAATCCAAATTAAATCATCGACGACGACGTCAGTAGTTTCGTCAACCAGTTATTCGTTGTTCATGTTGTTGAAATAGAAAAGTAACCCATTAATCTTGATAACATTGGTAGTGATTTAATGTATTTGTGGTATCCTCTTTGCAATAACTTACTGCATAACAAGGTTTGATTTTATAAAAAAAAATTTTTAATTATTATCTTATTAATTCGCTATACTTTTAATAAATTTGTACTTTCAGTAAATTGACCATATAATCAAAATTTTATAACAATCTTCAGCATGCTCATTACAAAGAACAATATACTTTGGCTTTAATGGTTGCCTGAATATTTTGGATATGATACATTGATTTGAGTAATGAAAAACATGTACGGTAGCATAATTAATTAAATTAAAGATGAATTATTTAAGTAATCCAATGTAACGATGCAACTTATTTGAGGGTAACAATTTATGTTTTTTATACTTAAGATGGTTAATCCACCCTATTTCAGTTGAATTAAATAATGAATTATTCCGATCAAACCTTCCTTACCGAAAGAACCAACAGTGAGCACTGCTATCAAATAATAAATTTTAATAATACAACAATGGAAATTGGTTTGAACATTGAATCACAACAAAAGAGATTTCCGTTCAGCGATGCCTGGTTACCTGGATATCATTGAATAACAAATAACCTCCCGAGAACATCTTTGATCTCCCAGATTCAATATCGCTGGCCATTGTAAACTTGTAAACTCGCGGCATGAAATCTTGGGTATTGAATCTGATGGTTATTTTATAAAATTTTACCTGAAGATTTGGGCGCATAAAATAAAATATAAAAAAACACATTGACACTTTAATTGTTTATTAAAATTAAAATTATATTTATGTATTTCTTAATTTTTTACCACAGTACTTTGGTTCTTCCTGAATTGCTTATCAACCACTCTATTTATTCGTTCGACTCATTTTAAAATTAATATTTTACATGGGTTGTCTACAGTCTAACATGCGGTACCATTCATTGAATCGGTTTCGTCAAATAACCCAACAAATAATTGTTTAATCTATTTATTTAAATTTTTTCACTAAACTTTTCTTAAACCTAAATTGAATGAATTGGAAATCGGACAAAGTTGTGATGGCATATTTAAAGGCAATGTTATATCAACACTACAAAAAACATGAAAAATTGTTACAGTTTATAAAAAGTGTAATAATTGTAGTTTATCATCAGGGAAGATGTTACTTTAACGTAATTTATGCAACAATTGTATATCATAAAGGTCTTAAAGCCACGAGTAAATATCTCTTGAATGGCTTAAAGGCTGAATATAATCGTTATACACTACTATATCCACGAACAACGAAAATTTGGCAAAGAATTGCATAAATAAAGTAATTAACACGTCTAATATTTATAGGTTAGACGGTCACCCGCCCAAAACTTAGCCGCGCTCGATATCGCTTGCGTATCGTCGTTCTCACTCACATAATATGACCACTATTTTGAGGTTAGGCTCACAAAGAAAAAAAAAAAAAAAATTGTAATGGAACAATGAGCACATGTGTTATATCTATAACACTTTTTTTTCAAATAATGAACTCTCAACATGGTCATGAACCTCTATCATAAAGTTTACATCATGCATCTGGTTTGTATTTGGTTTAATAGTGTACCTCTTTCTGATGGGTCTCCACTATTGAACACCACGGTGTTATAACGCCATTTATAAAACCAGGAAAAGTTACCATATAAAAAATAACCAAGTTATTTTAACTTTAAAATTAATAATATACTCGTTAAGGTTTTTAACGAAGGGTTGACAGTCTTAACGTGTTTTTAATTGGTTTGTCAATTTTATTTATTTTAACTGTAAGGGAAAGTTAACGTAAAAATCATCAATGTATAAACAATTTTCTTTTTAAATGTAAATATTGCTTTTTCATGTTTCAAAATTCTTGTATTTTACGAACGCACAGGAAAGCGAATTGCAAAGAAATAAACAGAGCTCCGTTTCTTCTTTTCTTGGAGCTGAATCCTTCACGTTCCAAATCAGTTCCCTCGTTACCATTAGCGAGTGAGTTCGTAAAAACTGCCAGGCTTTCATTTTAATTTTCGCCCGGATTTTTGTTATAGAAATATTCAACTTTTATTTGTTTGAGTTATCCAACATATCAACCTGTAGTTTTAATATTTAAAAAAATTAACTAAATAATAGCGTTAATGGAATAAGAATATATGATTTAGATCTTCAAATACATAGTTCCCAAACCCTAAAAGAATTTTAGAGTTTGTGACACATAACAATATTTATTTATTTCTGTATAATTTAATAATCTTTATATATTGTTTATTGTTTCAGGTATGATTAGAGCGGGGGATGAGTCTTTGTTTGCCAGTAAGTACAAGATTAAGAAAAGAACTATAAAACTATAGTAGAATGTCATTTATATGTATTAAATAAAAGGCATTCAAATGTTACGGGTTTATAAGGGATTCTAGTGGGGGTGAAAATCTCAACCTCCATAAAACTCACCAATTAATTTTTTTGCTAACGCTTATGAAGATTTAAGAGTATATTACACATTGAACTACATATGCTACACCGTGTCCCAAAAGAGTGAAAAGCATAGAAGCCACAGGCAACCCATTTAGGCGTAAGATATTTTTCAATTGCCATTTAATAAACTCATTACGTTTTTTCAACATGAATAAGCTGATCCATTGTTGCCGCCCATAGCTTTAAACCTAAACATGACCTAAAACAGTGACAAGAAAGGCATTATGAACATGCAAAAGAAGTCTCTGTGGTACATGGTTCTTTAGAACACGCTTATGGTTGGGGCTTTGTTACAAATTAAGTTTACCAATGGAAAGTCACCAATGATTTAAATTGAGATTGAAAATTATTGCAGCCTTTGACAATATCACTGGTGATTTGGATATGGAGTGTTATCAGATTTTGATAACCGTTTTGGCGATATTTTTCCGTTAATGGGAGCCATATTTGCAGAGGTGGACTTTCATACAGAAAAGCTTACCAATAATTCTATGATTTTACATTTATCAAATTTGTGTTCGCCTGTTTTAAAAATATTTAAATTGTACGTATTAAATGTATAAAAAACTTTTAAAAATATAAAATAATTTTACAACACGACAAAAACCGCCTCTTGTGATACCAAACACAACTGAAAAACTAAAATGTGTATAGGTTATCGATAGATTTGTCCCGTAACGGGCTGAGCGCGTTGAGCTGGCGAGTGCGAGTTGAGCACCGCAATCCTCACCATAAATTGCGCCCGACCCGCGGCCAATAAACTAATTTGCACCAAACACGGTAATCCCGGCATTTGTGTGTCCAACATAAAATGTCGGCTGGTTCTGGCAGCCCACTGGTTGTCATCGCTGCATTAGCCTAATTTAACAAACAATCGGGATACACAAATTATTCATAGTTTCTACCAAGCCATTCAAACTTATGTACGATGTCTATAGAGTTATATTTCTAATATTTTTGCATTATCTTTAAATTTTTATTAATGGGGATTTAAAACTGCCGACGTGTACATCAACGTCTATATCCGATTACACATAACTTGTAAATACATCTATGTCACATTTTGAGATACAATTAACAACAACAACGTTTTTCATGAATCATGGTACACTTGCTTTAACTACTCAAAAACATAACAGAATTGATTCGCACAGTTTCTATGCTCATATAAATTATGTTTGATCGTCTTGAAAATGAATATCGGTACTAATATCACTCGTCTTTCCTCTTACAGGATTATATTCCAGAACACAAATATCATGGAAACAGTGATGGGAAATGCCCGCTAAACATTAACATACAGTATCATAAACCTTAAATTAATTAATTTTTTTAAACAGATTTTTTTACAAATTCTAACATACAAAACCTTTGCTATTTCTCCCACTTGAAGACGAGATCATATTCCACAACCTGAAACGTTGTGAGCTTTGCTTTACAAAAAGGGATAGTAAATACTGTATCAACAATTATTTCTTGAACAATAAAAATAAGCATTATTAATGACGAATTAAGAAAATCTTGAACAGATAACTTACAGAAGAATTAGGCTTCCCTCTATCCGTCTCGTGTAAGTGGGCTTCAATAGTCGGGGTTCGCGATGGATCGAGTATAATCCGGGGCTTTTCTTGAAGCGCTTGATTGTGACCGCTTGAAAGGGCAAAACCTTTCGCATCAAATCCCTTGATGAGTGTTCCAAGTCCGACTTGGTGGAGCACAACGAGCTATAACGACTGTATTCAACAGTGCAACGGATGCTCATGAACATTTCAAAGCGCTGATTTCAGTTGCGTCAACTGCAATTTGTTATTTTTATTTATAGTTGTTTATCATGTACTGTAAACTATACAAAATGGTGAACAGGTTATTTTATGTATTTGTTAGATGACTCAACTCCAAGAACATTTTCTCGCCGACCGGCCAATCGGATTCTAAAATGGGTTTTGGGTGTAACTTATGACCGCTTAACCGACTTTATGATATAATAAGCTATATAATATTCTCCATCTATATCTTGAGAATCCCACTTGAAATCATGGATTCATGAAATAATATTTTATCATGGTAGGCAGGAAGACAGAAGTTAGTCAAGGGTAGCTCTCTATCCGGGACCGTGATAGGCTACAATCTCGGGATCCTTAAGAGTCATCTTCACCCCTGGGCCAGTAGCCCATTTTTGCGCAGTTGGCAATGTTAATCATACGGCTTTTAATGCAAAACATGGTATTTGATTCCCCTGTTTTGGACGCCGTTTTTCAACCGATTTTCTTTAAACTTTGTTAAGTGTTTAGTTGAATAGTTATATTAGGTCTTTCATACCTTGAAATTTGGAAAATTTTCAAATATTACTCTCTGTGACGATGCAAAGTAACTCGATTTTCCTTAGTAATTAATAATTACTTAATGTTTGGTTTTCGAAATTTCGAGGTATGAGAGACCTAATATAACTGTTCAACTAAAAACTTACCAAGTTTAAAGAAAATCGGTTGAAAAACGGCGTCCGAAACAGGGGAATAAAATACCATGTTTTGCATTAAAAGCCGTATGATTAATATTGCCGACTGCGCAACAATGGGCTACCAGTCCAAAGGTGAAGATGACTCTTAACTGAAAAAACCACGTGGATATTTTTATTGGCATGAAAGTGAATGAGCAGGAGTATTTTCATGACTTCGTAAACCAAAATGATCGGATCATGTAGGGGAATTTGATTTTAATTTCAAAATGTTTATCTTATACATATCTTAAAATATGAACTGGACTCCAGGCCAAAAAAATCATCCGTCACCGCATAAAGTTATACAGGTGAAATACAGGTTTTTAACTCACCTCGCAGCTTAGGACTTGAAGTTATTTGGACAGGTGTCACAATAAACAAACATGTCACATATACTTCTGTCTTCTTTATTTTTCCATCAACGTCAGAGATAAATATTTTAGATTAAATTGTATAAAGTTGTATAGCAAAGTAGATTTTATTGACTTCACAAACTAGAATGACCTGAGTTTCGAAATTAACGAAAATGCGGTTTTGCCTTATTTCTTGGATTACATATCGTTAATCTAAACTACAAAATACCAAAACAGACCAAAACGTTAGTGCATTATTATCATAATTGGTTTTTCGAGAAAATCCTAAAATATGTTTTCTAACCAATACTTACATGATATCAACAAAATGTTGTATGTAGCTCTTTTAATAACAAGTGCTCAAAGGAAAAAAAATTTTAAAAATAGATTACACGGGTCCATACGAGACTAGAGAATTATTTTGTAATGAAATTCAATGTTTAAATTAGTTTTTAAACGATAACCAAAAAGTTATTAAGTTCATTTTTTACTCGAAATAATGGGAAATCAGTTGTTTCGGCTATAAAATATAGCCATTAAAATCTCGTGGATGCAATCAAATAATTGTAAGTAAAGCTATATAATACATTTAATTACGGTACATATTTTACTAATAGGGGAACATTTACACTTGGCCGTATTAATGTCTTCAAACTGTATAATGTCATCATTTACCACGAACACATTACTATTTCTCAGATTAGAATAACGTTTTATCTTATCTGGCCTTCATTGCTCTCTCAGTGGTGTTCAGGCGGAGGGTTGTCAGGCTCTGTTTACCCTTGGGGATCTATTAAGCTTTACACTTCCTAAACTTCATTTCAGTTCATGTTATTGAGCTAGGGCTTGTAACCGAAAATATTTTTTTGATAATTTAAAAATCATTATTTAACAATAATGCAACAAACGTTTGATAACCGTTAGTTTGCCAGTCTAAGCTGAGAATTTAACGTATCACAAAACTAAATTTACTTGTTTTGAGCTCTTTTCAATGGTCTGGCCAAAATTGTGGGTAAATAAATCAAGAATCCCCAACAACACTCTGTTCCCAATTCGGTTGGCTACCGATCGTGCCTTCTACCGTAAAAGCTTCATTTCTCTGTAGAAGATAATCGCCAAAACATTTAATCCATTTTTTGCTCATTTCCATGAACAGTTTTGAACGTTTCCATCAACCAGCTCTAATACAATTACATCTCGGTGTACTATGGGCAACCGGACGTTGTAAGAGCTCAATTTATTTCGTGTTGCTATAATCGCCAAATGTTATCCGTTGTTAGTTTTTCATTACAAGTGGCCCTGGCTGGGCTTAGCGGTGCTGTTTTGTTTGCATTACCTTTTGAAACATGTTTCAATCCGTTGGAAGCAAATTTAAATGATTATTTGTTGCTGGAATAAAATTTTTCGTAAAATGTGCACTAATATTTTATAAAATCGAGGAAATTTCAAATACTTTTTTCTTTTTTGGTAGAATTTAATTTAATTCAGTTGATTTACATTTTAATGTATTAAATATACTGGCTGGATAGCTGAGTGATTATGGTTATCGCAACCTGTGAATCCAAATGTTGCCGGTGCGATCCTGAGAACAATAAGTAGGTTTTTAAAGGTTCGATTCCGGACGCAGTTGCCATTTGTCATTGGGCTTTAAACATGTGATGCCGTTTAACAAATGGTCGAAGTTAGATAGGTATCAACAATAAAGTTTTTGGACCGTTCCCCGTCAAATGCCACTGGCGTAGAAATACACAAAAAAGAAAAAAAGATACATAGTTATTTTCTTCCATTTAAAAGCTCTTCAACGATAACGGAAACCCAAGACTCTTCATGTTAACATAAATGCAAATCGAATGAACCCTTCTGCTCAAGAGCTCCATGTTTAATATTCACGTGTGAGTTAACTTAAGCATTTGATTATTCTGTTTCTTGAAATAGTAATGTTTGAAGAATTTTTTTACTTTTTCATTTTAATTATAAATAAAATGTGTTTACCTTTAATATTACAATTATATCGAATACAGTTTTATTCATATTGTGGTCCCCTTTTAATGTCCTTTTAACGAATAAATTGTATTATGATAAGATTGTTATAGCTTATAAACTTATTATTTGTTAATTCTTACGATTTATTAGTGAAGGGCTGAATAACATAAATAAAATAGGAATATTTAAAAAAAAATTAAATAAATCTATACATAACAGTGATATTTCAGTCATGGTTCAGAGTTCGACCAGTGCACATCGTTCCCAGTGCGGGTTTATCATGTTAGTGCGGGCTACAGAATTCGTGGAGTTTTAAATTCGCGAATCTACTGTCCATGTGCTTTAAATGTAAAAGTGGTTATCTTTGTTATAAATAAGCTATAGGTATATGTTTAATTGCTGACAGACTTGAATATTTATATTTTTATATTGCATATTTTAATAATTAAAATGCCAAACTGCGGTAAGTGCAATAGCAAGTTAGGCTCACAGTCTTTAAAAGTCACATGTGCCGACTGCGATTTAAAATTCCACTTAAAATGTGTTAATATGCAGAAACCGGACTTAGAGGCATTTAACAAGTGAAAATCTTGAGTGGCGTTGCCAACCGTGTACTTCCGAACGGCGTAAAAGCATGCGGTTCGAATCTAATGTTGCATCCGGTGGCGCAACTTTGGACGATATTATGAAGGAGATATTAAACTTGCAGAAAACACAGAAGGACTCAGTTAAAGATTTCAATAATACAACTGATATGATTTTCGGAAAAATCGATGATCTCAAAGAAATTGTTGAAAACCAACGAGACTTACTTAAAACATACGTTGAGAGAACTGAGATTTTGGAGACCGAAAATCGGAAGCTGCGTCAACAATTAGGAGAAACTCAGGCTCGGATTGAAGAAACTGAACAATATACACGTGTCAACTGTATCGAGATTCATGGAGTTCCGGCTACGAACAATGAAAACATCTTGGACACAGTGAAAAAGGTTGGTTCAGCTATAGATTTTGACGTGACCGACGCAATGATCGACAACTGTCATCGCCTTGGAAAATTAAGTGATGGACGTCCGGCTGGAATAATAGTGAAATTTGTTCGTCGAATTGACAAAGACATTTTTATCACACAAAAAAGAAAGAAGCCCGATCTATCGACCCGTCACATAAACCTAGGAACTGACCGGCCCATCTACATAAATGAGTCTTTGTGTCCAGCGCGTCGGAAGCTCTACGCTCAAGCTCGTCAAATTAAAAAGGAGAAACATTATAAATACATCTGGCTACGAGGTGGAAAAATTTTACTTAGGAAAAATGATGGCGATCCGGTGGTGTCTATTACCCGACTTGAGGACCTTCAAAAACTCTAAGGTGTGTCAGATGAAGTACCGCACTCATGTTTTGTTACTTGTTTACTGGCGTAGTATTTTCTTATGGATTACAAAGCAAATCATAAAGCTTATTATTATTATTTTATTATTTGTTCGGTTTGTACATAGATTATATGATTGATTAAATTTTTTATTTTTACTAATGGAAGAAAACAAATTAAATATTGTTTTGAATAGTAAATTAGTTATTATTCAGCAAAATATTAGGAGTGTTAGAGCAAATTTTGATAATATGCTAACATGATTATCAAGTATAAGTACACCTCGGCCTCATATTATTATTTTGACTGAAGTTTGGATACAAAAAAGTGAAATACAAATGTATGAAATAGATGACTATAATTTAATTGAAAACTGTAATAACGAATATAGAGCTGGAGGTATTCTCATTTACATTGATAAATCAATAGATTACAAGGTTTGTGATGAAAACAACTTTTATTCTGATGTTTTAAAGATATATTGTAATTTAGTAGAATTTAAATTTATATTGTTAGCAGTTTATAGATTACATAGTATAAATAAAACTATTTTCCTAGACAATATTACAGCATTTTTAAAAAGTATATTCAAAGAAAATTGTTTTATAATTGGAGACATGAATTTAAATTTGTTAGAAGATTCGCCTATTGTTGATGAATATAAAGTAACAATGAGTAGTTATGGGTTTGATTCTCTGATCAATGAGCCGACCCGGATTACTGAATCATCTCAGACTTGTCTTGATCACGTTTATTTAAGGATAAAAAATATGTTAGGCTTTGATGTAGTCTCTAGTGTTATTCACTGTGGTATTACAGACCATAGCATGACCGGTGTAGGACTCACATGGACCGCAGGCGGCACGTGCGTCACGGCACGCGACCCTGACCGACCTCGGACGCTTATCAACTATGATAAGCTTAATCAGCTACTGGCCCAGGTGGACTGGTCACCGGTCCTCACTCAGCCAAATGTTTCTGTTGCGTTTGATAATTTTATGGGGATACTTAATCATTGTTTAAGTCTGAGCAAAGAAACAAAAGTCACAAAACCGAAATATAAATTTTTAAAGCCATGGATTAATGCATACTTGTGCAATAAAATTAAAAGGAGAGGTATAATTTATAAGAAGACTTTGAAAACCCCTAATGACAAAAAACTTGCTAAATATTATAGTTCATATAAGAATAAATTAAGCAATGAAATTAAAGAAACAAAAAAATCGTATTATTGTAATTTATTTAACAATTGTAGTGGTAATTCTAAGCTTGAATGGAAAATTATTAATGAGTTAACTAACCAAAAAGTTTCATGTAATGAAATATCAAGCATGTGTATAGACGGTAAGATTGTTGTTGACCCACAAACTATAGCTGACAGGTTCAATGATTATTTTGTAAATATAGTTGACAATATGATAACAAATGATAACATTCCTCCTGTAGATGATGGACTGTATAAGCTTACCTTTAGTCTTAATAGTGAAAAAAACTCTTTATTTTTAGAACCTGTAACTGTAATCGAAATACAAAATACAGTACACTCTCGTTCATCGGACTCGGCGACATCGGAACTCCGCTTCATCGGAACTGAAAATCTGGATATCATTAATTATTTTTTTCTTACGAAATAAATAATTTTTTCCGTTTTAGCGCCTTCAATTTCCATTTGTTCTATCCGCACAACAGTGAAGTATATCATTTTGCATCAAACGTCATCAGGCATTTTCCATAATCTGTACACATAGATAGATTTTATACTGTATTCACACAAAATAGAAAGAGGAAGGGGGCAGGAAGTGAACATCCGTTTCGACCGCTTCCCAAACTGTCATTCAGTCTGTCTCGCGTCGCGACTGCACCTGTATTACGTGGAAGTCAGTTGACTGCTGGAATATGAGTGGAATATGAATATGGAATATGAGAATAACGATTTTGGATCTTTATTTTCTAGGTTGTTTTATTCCTATGGGTTCATTGTTACCATGTTCAAAGTTTGAGTGCCTTATTTTCATAAAATCTCTTGTGTTATCTTAAAAACAAGAGTGAATACAATCACGATAGGTCACCGTATGGGCGGAAATGATGACTCACGACGGACTCCGCTTCATCGGAATTTCTCGACATCCGAACCGGCCGTCCGCCACATTAGTTCCGATGAACGAGAGTGTACTGTATCATCAAATCGTTAAAAAATAATAAAGCACCAGGTTATGATGAAGTAAGCACAGTTGTAGTAAAACAGATTTCCGTTTCAATAATTTATATTTTAAAGTACCTCATAGACTTGAGTTTTGAAAAAGGTCATTTTCCAGACGCTTTGAAATTGGCTGTTGTCATTCCGTTATACAAAAAAGGGGAAAAGCACAATTTTTCAAATTATAGACCAATTTCTTTGACTTCTGTATTCGCAAAGATTTTCGAGAAATGTATGAAAGTAAAATTACTTAGCTTTTTAAACAAAATAAATTTCTTTAGTTGTTTTCAATACGGGTTTAGAGAAGGTAAAAGGACAGAAGATACACTTATAGATTTTGTCAGTTTTGCGATGAAAAATTTGAATGAGGGTAAAAAAGTAAGTAGCCTTTTTTTAGACATTTCTAAAGCTTTCGATAGTGTCCAACATTCAATCTTATTAGAATTTCTGTCTAACTGTGGAATAAGAGGGGTAGCTTATGATTGGTTTAGTACATATTTAATCAACAGGAAGCAATGCGTAAAATTGGGATCTTGTAAGAGTAAATGGGAAATAATCAAAACTGGGGTTCCACAAGGAACAGTGTTAGGACCTGTACTTTTTTTAATCTACGTCAATAGTCTCTCTAATGGGAATTTTCATGGAAAGTTGTACTCTTTCGCTGATGATACAGCTTTAACTTATGTGGGCACAAATTTTAAAGAAAATAAATCAGCAATGGAAAATGATTTAAATAAATTAAATATGTGGTTTTGCAAAAATAAAATGTTTTTAAGTATTGAAAAAACAAGTTTTATTAATTTTTGTTTAAAGCCAAATGATAATACTTTTGATCAAGTTGTATATCGATGTAAAGACTGTGCTTATCATTTGACCGATTGTCATAAATGTTCTTTTGTGAAACAAGTTACCAGTACCAAATACCTGGGTTTGCATTTAGACAATTTATTTTCATGGAAAACCCATATATCACATTTGCAAAGAAAACTAAATTCAATACTCAGAATATTCTATTTTTTGAATGATCTTGTTCCACTTCAAGTATCTAGAAAGCTTTATTTCTCAATGGTACAAAGCAGATTGGAATATGCAATTACTTGTTGGGGCGCTGCGTATGTAACCAACTTAAAATGTTTACAGGTTGCTCAGAAAAAATTTATAAGACTAATTATGAAGCAAAGTAAATTTGAACATTCTTGGCCTTTATTTAAGAGTTTAAGAATATTACCCTTAAGACATTTGTATGTATATAAGGTACTCAACATATTTTACATAAGAAGTGGAAGTGTTCCAACTTGAAATAATAGGGAAAACATGCGTTCAGGTCTTACGTTTTTTATTCCTAGATCAAATAGAACTGGTTTTAGTAATTCATTTACATACATAGGGCCGAAGATTTTCAATAATTTACCTGAACATATAAAGTCATCGCGCAGCCAATCTATATTTTTAAAAAGAGTAAGGGAAATGTTATTTACTTTACAAGATGTAAGTTCACTGTTAAGTTTTATTGTATAAATTCTATTACCAACACATTATTCAGTAACTACGATATTTCTTTAATAAGTATATTAGATAAATTGTAATAGGTTATTACATAAAATCTGTTAATCTCTATTAACAGATTAAGTTTTCATTTGTTGATATAGATGTAGGTATAAAACTCTCTTTTTATTTTTATTTTATATGTATTCTTAAGTGAATAATTTTGTTGCTCGCACACAACCAATATTGTTTTATTTAAACTGATCAAGATAATTAATTCTTTATTTAATATTGTATTATCACTGGAAGAACTTTAATTTAACTTTTATTTTTAGCAAGAGATGGTAACCTCAACACAGGTTTTACACCTTTAGAGGTACCTATGTTTTCCATTGAAGAAGTGAAAATTGTATATTTTGTAATAATTATGTAAAAAAAAAATGGAAAATAAACATTTATTCTATTCTATTCTATTCTATTCTATATATATCTCTTTGTTAACAACGAACACCAGATTGACATTGCAAAACAACAACAAATTTTATGACTCCTGGAAACGTCAGCCTCGAACATTGTTTAGAAAGCTCTAATTTTAAATCAGGTACACACAATAGTGTAACAGTAATTGTATGGTATTGGGAACATGCACTGGGCCATTTCATTGGGTCATTCCCTGTGTTTGTAATTGGAAAATATACATTCCACGTGCGTGCCATTTAAAGTTGGAAATTGTTTCTTTCTTTACACCTACATTTTTAATTAGTCAAGTTTCATGCGCATAAGTAACTTAATCATCATTAAATTAAGCTAGTTCACAAAAGACTTAAGAACAAAATTTACTAAATTCTATAAACAATTGACAATAATAATTAAAAAAAACATAAGTGAAATTTAGATAGACTATTATTATCTAAGTGGTAATATATATGGTACTCGTCAGTTACATGCACCTCTTATTTAAGATATGGATAAAAAAATGAAACGTGTAAACATTTATATAAAACAATTAGATAATGTTGAGCAAATTCCAGGAATTGAGGTAGACCCAGTTTTTACAACAGAGTTACAGAAGGTAGCAGTGTTGTGAAGAAGAGTGGAGAGAGCGTCTCCCGTTTGGTTTGGTTAGGTTAGGTCACAATAGCAAAGATAAGTAAGTTAGTATAAGTTTTGTTGCCTTTGTGTACTAATGTTGATAATCTACAGCGTAATATAAATCACGCACACTATACATCTAGTAGCGGTAGAGTAACGTTAAGAGTCATCTTCACCATTGTTGCGCAGTCGGCAATTTTAACCATTCGGCTTTTATGCTAAAACATGGTATTTTATTCCCCTGTTTCGGACGCCGTTTTTCAACTGATTTTCTTTAAACTTGGTAAGCGTTTAGTTGAATAGTTATATTAGGCCCCTCATACCTCGAAATTTTGAAAATTTAACAAATATTACTCTCTGTGACGTTGCAAAGTAACTCGATTTTCCTTAGTAATATTTGTAAAATTTTCAAAATTTCGAAATATGAGGGGACTAATATAACTATTTAACTAAACGCTTACCAAGTTTAAAGAAAATCAGTTGATAAACGGCGTCCGAAACAGGGGAATAAAATACCATGTTTTGCATTAAAAGCAGTATGTTTAACATCGCCGACTGCGCAAATTGGGCTACTGGCACAGGGGTGAAGATGTTTCTTAAGGGCGAGCGCCTATAATGAAGACCTTTGTACCCGTAATCAGACACATTGTTTCAAAAAAGTGAAACCAATGAGGTTAAAGTAGATTGATAAACACACGTTAATATTTTACCCCCTGTTGATTTTCGCCACTTAACCCACGATTCCCGCTGTTTCCTGGTAACCACTCACACGTTACCCTCGTTTCCTAGGTTATCAGTTTTAGCTATTCTGATCGGTCACAAGAAGATAAAGGAATTACAGATTATACTTTTAAAACGTATGATTATTCGTTGTTTATTTTAAAAATCACTTCGATTTGATGGTCTGTGCGCAGGCTGTTGAAGTTGGTTACCATAGAAACGTCGAAGAGGTGTGGGTAATATGACAAATCACCAGTGGGAAAGTGTAAACAAGGACTTATAACCAAGGCAGGAATCGTGGGTAAAATGGCGCCAATCAACAGGGGGCAAACTTAACCATCTTTGTAGCATTCTATACCTAGTTTAACCTCGCTGAGTGAAACGAAGTAAGCGGTCACCACATCGACGCGAACATCACCTAACATAACCACACTAAACGACATAAAAATTTGTGGTGGCTATAACCGTGACAAGTGTCAAAATGTAAATATTTTCTCTTAGCGCACGTTTGAAAAGGTGATAGTAGCATTAATTTATCATTTGACATGTTAAATCTCAAGTAATTAAATTAACAATAGAATAGTAATTTATGACGGGAATCAAATATTAATTTAGTAAAATTACACTACAGTCAATTTTTCTGAACACAAGATTGTGGGGCTTGATGGAACACCTAGGTATTGGTTAAATGAATTTTGAAAAAAAAAAATTTTTTTGTTTGATGGATGAACTCTATTCTACATAATATATATATTAATCAACAATATTTGCCATGAAATGTATGCTTATTGCCAAACCCAGCCAGCTCTCAGGCCTTTGCCGGGTGGGTTCTGTACACAAAAGGGCCTTTGATCATGCGATAGTTTGCTTCTGTAATAATCCCTCTCAACCCCCGTCCTGCGTAGTGACTTCTCGTTCACGGGAGACTGAAACTGTTACCTTAAAACCGCTATGGGTTAAAGGTGACATACTGGCTTTTTAATGTCCAAAAGTGTCTATTTTAATTGGATGTTTTCCTCAGTTTTAAACTCATACGTCAATGTTTTTTCAATATAAACTTTAAACTCGTTCTTTTACAGGTTGGTTTAAAATTACTCTAAAGCATGCGCTTTTAACAATTTCATGCTAGATATTGATGTTTTTTTATTAGTATTTTAATTATATACAATCTGACAGATTTTTAACTGTTTTACGTATTTACGAATTAAAAATTTCGTCTATTTCATATCATAAAAAAATTGAAAAAAAAACAAGTAATGCATGGATGATGATTTTGAAATGAGTTTTCATTACTCCGAAGTGTTCGATCAAAATAAGAATCAAAATCTCGGTTGGCTGTTTTTTTTCTTACAGTCTTATAAGAGGAGGAATGTAATTATGTAAAAATGGGTTAAGTAGTATTACCGGTAAAAGGGAAAAATGTTTCAAATGAAATATGCTCGTCAAAATGTCATAAAATGTGCATTAAAATTGCATAAAGAATTACTCATTATGGTGGCTGTTACAGAACGAAATATATTGTAAGTTATCAATCCATGTTTACCGTTTTGAATGGAAGTACGCTATAAATAAAAATGAACTCGTAATTTTCTTGAATTTATCTTGTTAAACCCTATACAATAATATATTCATCACCTAACATTGGTTGTTAGTGCGTGATAAAAATCTCTATGAAATTGTAATTTATTTAGTTTTCCTATAAATTTATCACAAGAATATTTTCGTCATCGTTATAAGTTTTCGTGGATCAGTCTTAACTTAAAACTTCTCAGCAATGTATTTTTGTGTTTACATTTTATTATGCTAAATTTTTATGACGTTAAATAATTCTATTTCGGGCTTTAATGCAGCGAAGTTCCTTTGATTCCCTTGCAACGCTTTTAATCTCTATAAAGTTTTAATCCTGTTCATACCGGATTACTTCTTTATCTTAGAACTTTTTATGAAATGTAATCCCTCGAGATTCCTAAAACTTAAAATTTGAAGAGATTGTTGTTATCATATTGGATTTACAACCAAGCATCCCAATCGAAATGTTTGTAAAATAATCGTAACGGTGTCATAATTATTTATTAACACTAATACTATTGTGGTTTATTACTTATTTAATTGTTGTTTTCCCAACCAATTAAATTATTTTATGTTAGATGAGCACATTTCATCTAGACTATGTTGTTTGCATTTTAGTCCCTTTGACTTAATTCATATCTACTTTGATTAAACAAATTGGAACACTCATAGAGAATATATATTTTTAATTTTTACCTCAGCAATACAGTCACTGATGTGTTTTCGTTTATCATATTAAATTTACTCTCGAGAATTATTGTTTCGATTCTGTGATTGTCTGTTCGAATGATTCAATCGCTTGCTAAACATGTTCAAGCGTGTAGACTAAGAGTCATCTTCACCCCTGGGCCATTAGCCCATTGTTGTGCAGTCGGCAATGTTAATCATACGGCTTTTAATGCAAAACATGGTATAGCATTATTCCCCTGTTTCGGACGCCGTTTTTCAACCGATTTTCTTGGTAAGTGTTTAGTTGAATAGTTATACTATGTCTCTCATACCTCGGAATTTTGAAAATGTAACAAATATTACTCTTTGAGACGTCGCAAAGTAACTCGATTTTCCTTAGGAATATTTCGAAATTTAGTACAATTTTCAAAATTCCGAGGTATGAGCGACATAGTATAACTATTAAACTAAACACTTACCAAGTTTAAAGAAAATCTGTTGAAAAACGGCGTCCGAAACAGGGGAATGCTATACCATGTTTTGCATTAAAAGCCGTATGATTAACATTGCCGACTGCGCAACAATGGGCTATTGGCCCAGGGGTGAAGATGACTCTTAAGAATGTTGAATATGTTATCGAATGTTTGTAGAATTTGTCCATTTACATACAGACAAGAAAACGAAAAAAACCGCTTACCAGTTAGCGCAAGGGTAGTGTGGGTATAGATTTTTATTAAGTATGGTGTTTAGTAAAATTATTTAATTAGTATTCCATTTATTATAAAAACTGCACCAGTAAACACCAAACAAATTGAATTCGTAAAATATTTTTTTCAAAACAAGACTTTATTGGAAAATTCCAAAATGAAAACCGAGGAACCTCGGTACTTGAGAATTTTCGAAAACAGAATCATACGAGTATTAGAGCTAAAAAATACTAAATCACTAGAGACAAAATAATTTTACAATAATAAATGAATGTAATTGAAGAGAACTTAGCCAGGTATTACTTTAGCGAAACATGATAGGGTTGAACAATTCAGGTTAAGTGAGTGCGGACACAACGCACACAATGTGGTGTAGCCACGCCCACCCTTTCAGACACCTTCTCGTGTGTCACCTCACACAGAACCTCTTCATATCCATTACACAAAAACACCATGAGAAATATTGCTATTGTTTATAATTTAAAGTGAATAAAAATAGTTTTGTAAAAAGTCCAGTGTGACAGTTGGAAATTGAAATTTAGGTTGGTATTTACCTGGCTGTTCTTATGCCTCTGTTTGCCATATGTTTTGAATAATTCAGTCAGACCAAATCTAACTAGAGATTTGTTTGAAAGATCAGTAGTTTTAATAGATTAATGATAAAGTGTATAGGTTTCGAAAGTGGTCAAGTACACATTGCGATTTACATGAGAGTGTAGTGTAGGGTTTCTTAGTTTAGCCATGTCGATGAGACGAATATCTTTATGGATTTCACTACATAGGAAGGTTTTGTATTGTACCGTTTACCTAATTGTTATTGTCAAATGCCAATTAAATACCTACTCCAAATTCAGGTACAACTACATTTTTCTTTTGTAGCGGTATACATTGGATAAGAAGCTGGCTCGTAAGTAGGTTATGCCACTCTTAGCTGGTTATTCCTGGAATGATACCGTGCTTCCAAACATAATTTTCTTTTATTTGTTCCAAATAAGATCTCAGTTGTTCGAGTAGTTGTTGAACGTCCAAAAATACTTATAGGAGTGACTCGATACACTCAATCTTACAAGTCTCCGCCCCGCAATTCGGGTAATGATCTTCTGCAAAGTTCACGTGGTCGGGTTGGTGCTCGCGATATGATGTGTTGTCGAGTCCACACTGTCGATACAGACGACTCGTGCTTTCTCGAACCTCTATAACTTGAAATCCTTGGTATCTCAAATAATTTTCAATCCCATGGAAAACCATCAAGGACTTAACAAATAACATTTTATATTGGAGTGCACTGACATTTTAAACTCCAGATAAGGCGAAAAACATGTATGATTTGAAATAATTTTACGACCATATTTTACCTGTGCAAGTCGAAGAGATGTAAAAATTAACTGTATAACTTAAAGATTTTTTCATAAGTCGAATTGAACTTAAGTATTTTACCTCTAAAAGTCAAACTTTACCGCCATACCCTTAAGTTTCTTGGCGGACTCCATTCAGTCGAAACCCCGGCTCATAGAGCGCAACAAGTCAATGACACAACAGGTCTAGGATATTTCTGCTAATACGATACTATACTAGTTATATATTTCTAAGTCGAATTCATTTAAAACATTATCCCTATTACTCTAACTATTCCTTATTAGACTACACGTAACGTAATAAAAATCATAATCCTTGGAGTTGTCGTCTCCACATAGCCGATAATAGCCTCCATCGGGGCGGGGCGGGGTAAGCGGCCAGCTAGCTTCAGCCTAGGTGCTTTAGCCATCTCCTTTCCACCAAACTATCCAGTACAACATAGCCCAGAACCTCACCACCGGGACGGCGGTCTCGTCATCACCTACTTCTTGCTGGTGGTCGGTGGTGAAAACTGGTGCTGGAAACCGTTGTTTAACCAAGAGCCCAATTTTTTAATCGAGTGAGTCGTGAGTTAGGCTGGAATCACATTGGATGCAACCAAGCGCGAGTAGCGTAGTCGCGCGAGCACGCACGTGCGTGCATGAGGAAACAAATTTTGCCCATTAACGAAGACTCAAAAGGGAACTCGCAAGAGGCGATCACACTACCCGCACTTCGTCGCGCGAGCTCGCTCGTACTCGCGCACCAGATTCTGCCATCAAAATTATTTGTTTCAGAGGCGAGTGAGTGCACGCGGTGCGTACATCAACTTCACATTTAAGAGCTGTATTTATTTGTTTATCCAAGCTGTGGTTAACTTATTAAACCAATTTGGCATGTTAGTGACAAAAACATGGTAATAGAGAATAACGCACCTAAAAATTAAACTTTTGGCTAAAATTGTGGAAGAAATTTCCATTTCAAGTTATAGTCAAAACTACCCTATGCAATTAATTGAGTTTTATATTTTTAATTTTGTTAATACTGTTTTATATATCACTTAGTTTGAGTACATGCCTTCTATTGTGTCCAAACAGATGAGCTTGGCATTTTTAGCAGACCATCGCTGAATCAACAAAACCACGTATCTTGCTTATTTATTAATATAACTTGGTAACATTTGGTATGCACATCTACTCGGTAGGGTTTAACTTATATTTGCTTACAACACCCATATGGCGGCAAACCTACATACTTACCCACATGGGGCTTATGGGGAAAATTAAAAAGTGGCGAATATTGCTACAATATTTGATTTTACCTTACCCATTTCTTGATGGGGTGCATTAGGCCTACATTTTCTAACAACTAACATTTTTTAACAACATCCTATGGTAGTAAAACTACGTACTCATTCCTATGATGTTTATGGGTAAAATACAAAATCTCAATTTCCTTTTGGAAATTTGCTGAGTACACAGGTATGCTGCAACGGGTGTATTTTTAATATTACTTTTTAAACTATGGAACAATTATTCAGAATTCTTATTTGAAGGTTAGCTGTAAATAATTTGTAAACTCAAAACCTTTCAGTACAAGTTAAAACAGTTTATTTCAACAAATAATTGTGAATTAATTACTAAGCAAATGCAAACATTCATATAAAAATGTACAATAGATTTCAACAGTTCAATTTTACAACTGAAATAGTCGGTTCATTAACATTATTAACAGGCAAGAATGTTTCTTTTATCCTTTTTTCTTAGCTTGTGTACATCGTAGGGGAAATCCGCATATACCGCTAAAAAGTTATTGTGGTGTAGTTGAGCAGAATCATATTGTAATTCACGGCGGTCCCAAGGCTACGCCCTACACTCTTTCAATGTTTTAATGTTTATCTTATGGGAGAAGGATACTTAATTGAATAATTAGACAACTGTTAGGATAAAAAATGCCAACAAATCAGAAAGAATGTTTAAGTTATAAATCATTTGGACTCTAATTGGATCAAGAAGATCAACTGAATTTTCGGTAGAATTTAGGCCAGTGGGCGATCTTTAGTTAAAATTATTCTATTCCTTTGACTTGAATATGAGTTTGAGTTTATCTTACCACGATAATGGTTTTGAATTGATACTGTGTAGCAAAATAAGAAAAATACAGTATCCAATTCCGTATTTATACAACGGACCATGATAAACTTTAAATGTTTCCAGAAAGGCTTTCCAAAAAAATTAATGTTTTGAGATCTCCTACTGATACACTATTATCCTATAAGCAATACGTTAAATGTGTGTAATATCCTGGTAGCTAGTTATACTTAAATATTCTGGAGGAGTTCATGGTAAACATTTATTCTTTCCGGAAAATTATTATTTCAATAAATAAATGTTGCATTAAGTGCGTTTAGTCAAAGGTAATTCCACACATAACCTAGGCCTATAGGTTATCCATGGTAATATCTATTTTAATACAATAATTTAACCATATTTTTCCTCAAATGACACAAATTCGCTGATAGGATATTTTAAAATAATTGGTGAAATACGTAGAAATATATAGAAGGCGTTATTGTAAAGTTATCAACAATTTTCTGGCGTCTTAAAAGATCTTGGGATATACGACGGTTACTTATAATCAGCGAAATATTCGTAAGCCGATTCTTCTCTATGAAAATGCTCATGGAGTTCACTACTAATATTTCTATTACACAATTTTAATAGAGAATAACGGTAACGAACTCATCGTCATTGAATTGTCGCATCTTCAAATGAAGAGTTTTCGCGACTGTAAACGTAGAATGGTGCGTGTAGTTGCAGGTAATGTGAGCGCCCCCACTCGAGCGAGCGATCTGCATGAATTCGCGCGAGTATCTACTCGCACTTGGTTGCATCCAATGTGATTCCAGCCTTACATCTCACCAGTTTGCTCCTTGCCGACTGGCTCGAGATGGTAAAATTAAAGTTTGTATTAGCATCCGGTTTCAACCATCAAAATAATAACACCATTAAATATTGCCAGTTCTATTAATTTAAAGATTCTAAATGACTTGTATTGTTATATTTAGAACATGATTACACCCTTATTTTATTTTTAATGTTTAATTACACAATTGTAACTATTAATATACATTTTAGGCTGTTTAACTAACGTAAACATAACCTAGACGATTTGAAAATTATGGAAGTTGTTATTGACAAATAGACTTATTTCCTGTTAAGATCAAGATTAAGAAGAAGAATTTTCAACTTCACGTGAGATTATCTCACCCAAACCACTCACCACTGATTTGTTAGGTGAGTGAAAACGGGTGAGTTGGTGAGATTTTCTGCCCAAATTACATTTTTATACATATATGCGACAATGGTGAATAAAACTATCCTTTGAAATACTGATGAAAAATATTAATTACTGGATGCGCAAGTTTTAAAATACCTTAAAAATTACATTCATTCTCATTTACCTATTAGGGTGGATAACATTTTTTTGATAACAAGCCAACTCACCAACTCACTACTCACTTGATTGAAAAATTGGGCCTCAAGTTTCATTGGCTATATTAAAATAATATATATATATATATATATATATATATATATATATATATATATATATATATATATATATAACTAATAAAAACACAGTGAACTACGGTTTGCAAGTATTCGCCGGTCCACATTGATTCTTTCTCTAGTAGAATAAACACCAGTCTTTATGTTTTGAGTGGGATAAAACACTCAAGTGAATGAAGCCACCACAAATATCGTCTGCAACTCCCTTTTAGAGGTCGATTTACTGCCTAACAAGTCTGGAGAGGAACAACGGCGAAAAACTCAAAGGCATTCTGCTCCTCCAGTAAACGGGCTGCCAGAATAATCAAAGGTCTAGACTGAAGGAATAGCTGCAAAGGTATTTTTAACGAACTGAAAATTCAGCCCGTCATTGCACGCTACATCTGGGAAGTGATTTTCTCAGTTGATGAGAAATCTCTTTTAAAAGGATCACACATGTCACTGCCACAAATCCATCAAAATATGCACAGAGGTATCAGCTTCTTCATCACCGCGGTATGGTGTGTTATAAGGAAACGCCTTCATAAATCGGAAGGAAGCTCCATAACTTGTTTCCAGTGGATACATAAAGCCAAAGAACATCACAAATATGAAGATAGCTCTCGCCAACTGTTTTGCAACAAACCTTTGTGAAAAAACCATTTTTGATCTGACTTAAACAAAAATTGTGACATTTAAATGCCATTACTAATATTGATGTTTTGAAATGAAATGGGGTTTGACTTGATTAATTCGATATGATCTCAATAGTGCTGTATGGCTTCTGTTGCTGTATACTTCAGCCTCCACTAGCCGGTCCTATAATAGCCTCCGGCGTTGTGGGGGGGGGGGGGGCTGATGGAGAGGCGCTGCTCGCTGCTCCAGTCGCCTCCGCCGTCGACCCGGGACTTCCTCCACCATGGCCAAGACCCTCCCTACCGAGACCGGCAGTCTCTTTACCACGTACCTCATCCTGATCGTGCTGCTCATATCGCTGTGGGTGCTGTACGCCGGCATCCTCTAGCCCCTCACATCCCTCGCTAGCCGTTCCGTCTGTGTGTGGTGCTGTGTGCGTGATTAACCAAGTCTCCAACAATGGGTCCCACAGACTCGACCTGTGGGCTTTCTAGAATTCATTTGGTGTTTTCCGTGTAAGTGATATTAAGTTTGGTGTGTTGATAAGTTCATATTTTTACTGGATATGTTTTCAATTCACGCCACAACTCTTTCATTTTGTAGATTCTTTTATAATATTGGAACAATGATGTCCACATTAAATTGTCTAACTCACTTTTTTCACATGTCATGTCTTAGAGTACCTCTACCTATCTTATATTGCATAGTAATCCAAATTGTGCCGGTTCGATCCTTATAACAGTTTTTTGGAGTGTTCCAAACATGACAAAATAGTGACCGTTCACTTAAGAGTCATCTTCACCTTTAGGCTAGTAGCCCATTGTTGCGCAGTCGGCAATGTTAACCATACGGGTTTTATGCAAAACATGGTATTTTATTCCCCTGTTTCGGACGCCGTTTTTCAACCGATTTTCATTAAACTTGGTAAGTGTTTAGTTGAATAGTTATATACGTTTCTCATACCCCAAAAGTTTGAAAATTTAACAACTATTACTCTCTGTGACGTCGCAAAGTAACTCGATTTTCCTTACTTTTAAGATTTTTTTGTAATTATACCATTAATATTTACTCATATCAGGTATGAGGGACCTAGATCTAACCTTAATCTTCAATAAAACATACATTTTACCAAAAAATATCAAAAAACACCGTCCTAAACAGGGGAAATACGGAGGCATGTTGTCAGTGATTTTACAATGGTGAATATGACTTTTATGTATTGTTCAAACACCACTCAGTTTATTAGTCCAGTAATTACTGTTTCTTAAAACTTCAACATCTAGTCTTTTACCTTACCTTTGTCAAGAACAAAATAACACAAATCACACAACCCATTCTAACAACCTATTATACACTCATCATTTTTCCAGATTTCTCTTCAAATATGCTTCAATAGCGTTGATTTCAGAGGAATATTAATGATACATATAGTGTGTAAAAAATTACCCCCACTTCAATTTGTTTGTTTTTTAAAGATGTATACTTTTGGAAGTAATTATAACAAAGTTCTTTTTGACGTCATTAAACATTTTGTTTCTTGATTGAGTTCAAACGTTTGTTTGATGATAACGTCGAAAGAAACGTTGTGTTATTGTCACTTCCCAAAAAATATTTATTTATCTTAACAAACAACAAAAACTAAAGTGGGGGAGAGACTTTTTACACACTGTATTAGAGAGACAAGGCACCAGGTATGTCATAGTTTAAGACCTGTAATAACTATTACACTTTAACATGACAATTTTGCATATAAATGCTTTACCGATCGGTTATAGCATTTCCGTGGTAAACTATGTAGATAGTTGCGGCTCGTAAAATTTGGCGAAGCGCTCCCCACAGGAGTCAATTCCGCCCCGTCCAGCAAACCTTTGAGCTCGACTTAGGCCCTCGTCGCTATTTACCTCCGCTCCCGCGAGGCGCTGCAACCGCAACCTGACATTGACTCGAGTCGGCCAATTAGCTAACTATCTCCTGTGGGACATAAATTATTCTCCCAAATTCAAGATTTCTGAATTCACGCAAAACAACTTTTAATAAAGCTTTTTTTAATGTTCATTGCTTTAAGTGTGCAATCACAATATGGTTGTGGCATATCGTTTAAGTTTAAAGAACCCAATAGGCAAAGTTAATATTTGCATTTAGACAATTTTAGATTAATATCTATGTAACCGTAGCTACACAAAAGAATAGCTTCACAAAGTTGAAACAAGCTATAAAACTCAAGTATATGTAATTTAGAATATCTCAATATCTCGGGAATATCTCGGGCTAGTTTTCCAAACTAGCCCGGTATTTTCATTTTATTTACCTTCTTTTTCTTCTTGTTCTTGGTGACGATGTTAATTTATGAATCTACATTTCACCACTGATGTGTAACATCTTCAGGGGTCCACTAAAAATATATATTCCTACACCATTTATATATTTTCTGCGAACCCTTGCAGATGCCACGGTTCAGTGGTTAAATTAACAAAGGTAAAATGTAATTGTAATACTTAAAGCATTTTTTTTAAATGTTTCACCAAATTAAACTGCAATAAGTAAACGATAATGGTGTCATGATTTTGTCGGAGTGAACAAACATTGCAATTACGTTTTGTAAACATTGTCGCGTAAAAAACTACATTTTGAATTATTTTAGAAATAGAAACCCCCGACTCCTGCAGTAACATTACCTTGTCATTTGCCAGTAAGGCTGTGGAGTCATCTCTGCAAGGCTGTGGAGCCAAATTAGCCAATGATCTAGCAACTGAGTTTAAGTATCATTTGTATTAAATTCTTTTCTCTCGATTACGGTAGGAACACATCCTCATCGTGTGAAAATTGATTAGACCCTCCTGTAAGGGCCAAAGTAGTTCTTGAAGCTAGAAACTTAGTACTGTAATAGCTTCATTCGGGACTATACCTGGATTCCAAGAATTCCATAATGTTCTGATCTGTACAAACTTACAGTAAAAAAAAACCGGAAAAAGTACTTTTGCAGTAGGTAATAATTTCTCATGAGGTAACCTGGAATGCCGGATCTAAAAACGCGTCTTCATGACCAGACCATAAGGTACGCCCCTCACCTTTCAGAATGTTTTAATATACGCTAAAAGATGCTACACTTTGGTATTAATTTTGCTGAACCACATGCAGGAACTGCATCACCTATGTTTTTTATTTCCTCAGTTATCATCTGATTTTACATCTCATAGAAGTAAACGTAAGAGAAGTTGAACATTCTTTTATTTTCATGATAAATTGCGTTTTTAAAATAACATAACTATTTTATTCTTTTACTTTGTTTATCTAAACAATCATAATCATAGCTATAAATTAAGATTAAAAACTGATTAAATCATTATTATAGTATGATTCAAGTATTCAGTAAATGGTTATAAAAACGCCTCTTTATACTGGATCACTTGGTTCGTACTTTGGCAGTTCAGTCAGCTTTTTTCTGCATTTCTTTTAGTTTTATTTTAACTCCATAAGGGTAATATTTACATTTTTACAATTTCAATATAAAGTGACATCCAAATTAGATTGGTTCTAGCATTGAAACCTTTATACATATTTTTATTTTAGAAATAATGTTAGTATACTGATGTATACTAGCATCCTAGGAAAGTTAGTATACTAACTTATACTAGTACTAGTACTTAACTTACTAGTAACTTAGTTAACTTAGTAACTTAGTACTAGTAACTTAGTAACTTAGTATATACTAGTACTTATACTAACTTATACTAGTATATAAGTTAGTATACTAGTTTTATCCTAGGAAAGTTAGTTTACTGATGTATGTGATACACATATACAATATACTCTCGACTACTGCAGTAGTACACCCTCCTTATTAGCAAATTAATTTCTGCAGTAATGCTGCAGGGTGGAAGGTAGCTGCTGGAGCCAGCGACGGAGTTTAAGTCTCATTTGGGATGTTCAATTTGTACTCCACTACCGCTCGTCGCTCAGTTGAGTTGCTTTAAGCCCTGTTGATATAAGTTGGCAAGCCCCGTCACTCGGGTCGCACAACTTAGTGTAAGTTCGCAGTTAGAGTTACACTCCTAGCAATTATACTCTAATTGGAATTAGTGGAATTGGCCTTTGATGAAAGCTTGTTTATACAGTGTGACCATTTGCTAATTAAGTCGCAACGGGAAAGATTTATAACATTGCGAAACTTAAACTTGAAACACTTGAAGTTCGAAATTAGACTTCTGAAAAATAACATTTCTGTAAGGGAGTTTTTACACGAGGGTTTTCAGGTCTTCTTTTATAACTTATTGAGAAAATATTCATACATTTTTTATTACTGTATTATTAATTATTTATTCCATAAGCGTTAAAAATATCCCCTACGAATTATGCAAAAAAAGTTAATGGGGACTAAAGTAAATTAGAAAAAATTAATTAACGTTGGATAAATACGTTAAATTAACGTACAAAATTAGTCGTTTAATTTTCCTTAAAGGTTTCAACTTCTTAACTGGTTCCTAACCGGTGAAGATAGCGCGGTTTTCTTGCTGCAAGATCAAAACAGCATTATGTAAACGAAGCGGCTCCCCAAACTAATGTCGGCCTTATGGGTTAATGCCGGCTTTGTTTATATCATAACGAGGAAACTTTGTCTTTGCCTACTTGTTTTGCTTGTCTCATTGGAAAACAAAGCAAGATGATTTACAAGAAGAACTGTAAACTCTCCGATTCGACCACCGAAAATTTCAAGTGCATGTCGTATGACTAAATTTTTTTTCTGATTAGAGTTCTATGTAGATAAAACGATAACGCTTTGAAGTAGTTTATGGAATGTTACTCTTACATAATAAAAAAATTTTTAAAGTTAACATAAAAAATGTACACACTGTTGTTATAGAATGTATATTTCCACAAAAAGTAGTGCTTGGAAAGGGAGCTCCTTCAAATTGTCGTGTGAGTAACTATTGTTTTACGTTGTTTTGAGCAGTTTTAGTAAGTACGTTATTAACTCACCCTCTACGTTTTTCACACCCTGATAATACTTTCTTTCTTACTTACTTATTTATTATTTAGTATTCGTAATATAACAGCATTTTACTTATACTCTACATTGTAAAGTAATAAAACAAATATAAGCTTAATATTTGCAAGTTGACAAATTTTAATTTCTTCAGGACACATAAGTGTACATTTTTTTATGTCTTAATTTTTATGTCTTATATTCTTATATGTGTTTTTATGTCTTAATTTAAGAGATTGATCATTTTTATGCTCACAATTAACATCTTGTAAACTATATGAGATACAAAGAAGTTTAAATGAATAAAGTAGTGCAGAATTACGAACTGAATAAAATGGAAAGTAAAAATCACAGATATCTTCGTACGCTGTGCATGACAAACCATTTTTCGTCAAAACTCTATTGTTTTTCAGGATACAAAAAACTTAAGAGGAAAAGTTTACTAACATTTCACGTATATTTTAAATATGTTGTAAAGTATTTGTTCAAATGTAAATTATAATTCTAGTTAGTTAGTGCACAGACCCAGACAACGACAAAGCAAATCACATTTCATAAAAATTAGGTATACTGTTGCTGGGAACCAAAATGGCGGATTACCGCGAACTGTAACAGGAGTGGCACGTGATAAAATCTAGAATTCTTTAACATTATTGGTTTTTGAGATTTCATCCCCAATTGTAAACCGTTTAATAATAGCTTACGTTTATTTATACATCATTTGAAAGAAAATATTTGTTTAGTTAAAAAACATCACAAGTGTCATATTTTATACTACAGTATTAATAATAGGATAAAAACTATGCTTTAATAAGTGGCCATATTACATTAGAAATTTCATCTTGGCTGAATCAATGTTTAATACATTTTAAGAAAAAAGCTTATTCACCAAAAACAGCCGACATTACAGAAATCAGCTGTTGAGCTCTTCATAATAATAACGTTTTAATAGCTCCAACAATGTGTTTATTAAAATAAATTTATTACATATAAACAACAGATTTTTGACAAATCAGCTGTTTTTGGTAAATCAGTTGTTTTCTTCAAATGCAATAAACAGTTGGCCTAAGTAAGCCACTATTGCATTTCCAGGCCATTTATTAAAGCATAGTTTTTTAAGTACTGAGTTAATTATTTACAAAAATAATGTTTTGTGCAGTATTTTTGAACTCAGAAAAAATTTTCTTTCAAATTATGTATAAATTAAATGCATGTTAGTTTTTAATTTTTTTTTTTTTTTTTTTTTTTTTTATTAAGGGTGAAATCTAAAAAAACATTAATATTAGAATAATTCGACTAGTTTTTTTTCCTACATGTTTAAAGTCTACTTATAACTTTAGTAAATATTACTCTTTATTTTTTTTATCGTGAAAAAAATCGAGTTATGAGAAAATATAGTTTTGAGCGAAAAATGAACACAGTTTCAAGCACAGTGATCGAAGCTGCTTTAATAATTGTGATTTTTACCCGACATTTTATTCAGCTCATAATTCCGAACTATTTGCTCATTTAAACTTCTTTGCATCTCTCATGGTTTAAAGGATGCCAATGGTGTGCACACAAATGAACACAGTGATATCATGATGTATACCTTTCTACTGTTGTCAAGTAATTTTTTAGGTCTTTCTAGTTTGCGCGTGCTTTTTGTATTGTGTAAATTTGAACAATTTTGATCAGAGCTGTAAATGTGAAGCATAACGAAACTTAGAAGCGATGGTGAGACTTCTGGGTTCATAAGCAAGTCATATACTTTTTATACAGCATAAAACGTTATATGGGGTGTATAAGAGTTTATACTGCACTTTGAGACAGCTCATCAATGTAAACAACGCCGTTTTACTCTAAATGCCAGGAATACAGAGTTGAGTTGAAACCAAAAGAGCGGGTTTTAATAATCGATATCCTCTTTTTATGGTTTGTTTTTATTCAATAATGCATTTTGCAGCATCGCGTAAAAAATGAAAATGACACTTGCATAAATTCATATTTAAGAAATAATCAGGCATCTATTTCATTGTTTGGCATAATCTAGGTCTTACCGAATACAACTTTAAGACAGAATGTAAATATATATTTACTTTTATTACAACAACTTTTTTATATTATTGTAATCTATACTTGCTCTTTTAATAATATATTAAAAGAAGGAAAAACTACGCCCATTAAGGGTAGATGCTTAATGTTATATATTTTACGTGCAGCTAATCAAAAACACATACTTATAATTCATTATTTCCCTAGATTGGCTCTATAATCTAAATACCCCGTCGCAGTAGAATTGCGTACCCTGTAGTTTCCAACTCAATTAAGTAATTTTTAATTTTTTCCCCCATAAAGATTATGGGAAAGAGAATGTAGTTTTGCTGACATGGGTATGGTTAGTCCCTATTATTCCTAGGATAACATACGCTTATACGTTTAAAAGTGTTAAGAAACATTCAATAAATAATTAACAACATAGAATGCAAAACTGAAAACTCATATTTCAGATTTAATTTACACCTAGATTTAAGTTACCTAGATAAGTTACCTAGATTTAATTTCATAACAGTTTTCATAGATTCTTTTTGCCGCCTTCGGAAACATTGTTTCCGATGCAATTTTGTCTAATAAACTATTAACATTAGTTTAGGGAATATTCACTTGACACTACTGGACCACTAGTTTTTTTTTTTTTTTTTTTTTTTTTTTTTTTTTTTTTTTTATTTGCGCAATTCGCTCTCCTGCGCTAGTGATGTGATTTCCAGTATACGTGTTTGCATCAGGTATCCCAACTGCATGGCTTGCTAAATCAGAATTTATTTCTGTCACTGATGTTTATAGACCCGTTTTTAGCTTGACGCGCGTCAGGCCCCCTCCCCCATCACTACTCTATCTCTATCAGAATTTGGCAGTTTATCTGATCCGCCTGTCTTTGATCGGCTGGACGAGGTTCGACCTCTGACTGGCCTTTGATGGGCCGATCACCTAGCCACATGATACCTCTGATCGGCTGCCTCTGATCGGCACCTTGTACGCGATAAACATGTCAGTCTATTACCGAGTAGTTTAAATCCTGGGGAGGTTGGCTAATTGATCGTTAGCCAATGATAATAGCTATCTTTTTTTCATTAATTGGATTAATGCACGAAAAGTTGTGTGACTCCAAGAAATTCAAAATGATTTTCAAATATTAACCAAAAAAATTGGGTTAACATACTTAATACAAATCGCTTAAGCCCTTCTGATGTCCCTAGTTTACATTTATCGTGAATCGAGTGGATTGCTCAATTGGATACTACTTGCCAACGTGTCTGAGAGGGTGTAGGCCTACCTCTCTATAGTTTTTGCTGGAGAACAAATTTTTTGCAGAATCAATATCCTTTCGTAATAATACTAACGACTTTTTAAAAAGTCACTTATATATCATAACACTAGTTTTAAAAAGTGTTATTTTACAACAAAGGCCGTATTTGCAACCGACTCGTGGGTTTTGGAGATTTTGCTGTCGTTGCTGAATAACAAGTTGGCAATAAGGTGAATATTTGATCAGAGTTCTCGGCCCCTCTCTTGTGGTGTTAACGCCTCCGAATTGAAACTTAACAAGTAGTTTTCCTTTAAACTAGTGCTTTTGGCGAATTATTGAAGAAAAATATCTACTAATATTAGTAGGTATTATGTCTAAATATAGTAGAAAATACTACATAGTGTATTATAATTCTCTATTAGTTAATTGATTTTCGTTTGGTTTTTCTCATTGATTAAAATCATTCTTCTCTGCATAGTTTTGTTTCCTTATTGCATTTCAAATCTCATTTACTTTCACATTAAACTCATCTGGTTAAAACTTTTCTCTTTTACCAAATCTGTAAAAATATTATATAAATTAAGATTTTTAGTGTAAAAAATTTGAGATTAAGTCAGAATTTTGTATCCCGCTAAAACGTGGGGATGGCATTAGTCGATTCGTGAGGTCCTTATTTTTTCTCAGTTGTTTAAATTGTTGAACTTATAACAAAACAAATCGTATTCACTTTAAGCTCAATTTTCAACATTGTGTAACATTCAAAAATACCTTGAAGACTAGTTTTATGACGTTATGTTTTTTTTCTGAATGGTATTCTATATTATATGACTTTATACCTACCAAAACCATCTCGATGGTGTTTGTTTATAGATTGCACAGATGTCTTTATTATACTTTTATCTCTAACAGTTTAGCCCTTTTTTATATCCATGACCAATGTTATGTAGTTTTTTTCTATATTGTACGTTGTAGTTGAGACTATCTCAATCATATACTTTCAATATGCACAGTTTAAAATCGTCCTTTGAAAACTAACCATAACGTATTCAGGTTTTTTATTTGTGATAAATACTATTAAAGTACTTATTAAGTACATACTATTGCATTCATGGCTGTAATTATTTGTGTATTTAAATAGGCCACTTGAGTTTAACATACAATATGGACTTATTTGAAAAAATGAAATGCAACATATAACACGTAGGTTGCAGAAAGTCTAACTGTGGTATATACTGGGTGTTCAGAAACAGTCTTCCAAAGTTCCCCGTTGTGATACCTTGGATCAAAACAAACAAAAGAAGTTCATGTAGCCCAGTCAATGAATGAACAAATATGGTAAATGTCGAAACAAAATGGAGACAAACAAGACTATACGGGACTTGATAGTACACGATTAGATGTACATTTTTCCAAAAGTCCCCTAAAATCCTCACGGTGGGTTTTCCCCCACCCCCTTCAAAGTCTGACATTGTAGGGTTGTAATTAAGATACTATATGTATACGGGACTTGATAGTACACGATTAGATGTACATTTTTCCAAAAGTCCCCTAAAATCCTCACGATGGGTTTTCCCCCACCCCCTTCAAAGTCTGACATTGTAGGGTTTTAATTAAGATACTACATGTAAGATAATAATACACGAATTTAAATCAATTATATATAGTTTTATTCCTCATAAAATTGTCTAAAATAAAGGTCCAGTACATATTTGCAATAAACCTAGTATATATTTTGCAAAATGTAAGGAAATAATACTGAATTTTACATAAAAAAATCGTTTTTGTTCTTAGTTATCTTTTACTCTATAGGTTGTAGGATTTGATTTTCCTAACATTTTGGTATATATATATATATATATATATATATATATATATATATATATATATATATATATATATATATATATATATATTATTAGGGTATAAATGAGACGGATAAACCACAGTTGCCACTTCGTGTACGGTAGGCTGCGCGGCAAGGTACGGTAGGCTGCGCGGCAAGTTATGTTAACCGTAACTATGAGGTTTCAAACTAAAAAAAATAAGTTTAAGCGTATTCTTCGTAATAATCACTTTGGAAAAATAAACAATCAATAGTTTTGAAAACGTTTTATAAAACATTATTCAATTTCAATTCAATACCATGTTTACCATTATTGTTATTATTAGAACCTTAAATGTAAGTAAGAGTATTGTTATTTTTATTCCATTATGTACCTCAACAAAGATTTATTTGAGAACGTTACGAGATAAGGAAATATCGGACAACGATTCATTCATGGTTAAGACCGACATGTATATAGGGGTCGCAACGCGGGTGGGCCTTATCTCATAAACATAAACACAACTGTTTGACAGAGTTAGGGAGGGACAGATGTCACTTTGGAAGGGTAGGAATGTTTGGTTTCTATCATTATTGGTTGGAGTTTTGTAGTGATCAGTGGTGTTCTAGTTATAGAGCGATTTTTCGATTTATATATTGCGATTTTAACTACAAATAGTGCCGTGAGGTTTATTTCGCGAGTGACTTTATTAGATATTGCTTCAAGTTCTTGGGATTACCGATTGCAACTAAAGGTATGATAAATGGACCTCAAAAATATGGTTATATACCCTTTAACTTTTTTATAAACGTTATAAACCTTTGAATCTGAAAGTTGCCGGTTCGATCCTGAGAAAAGATGGCTCTCTTTGATGGTTCAAAAAGTGCTAGACTTAGCTGCCTTTGGTCATTGTTCTATTAGTTAATGATCCCGACAGAGGAACCAGCTACCTACTTCTTATCAGTAACAAAGCTATACTTCATCCAATCCATTACACGCACCCTTCAGTCATACTCACCTTAAAATACGCACACTAGAGTTCGTCGGTGTTTCAAAGAAAGTAAAGTTAAGTTATATACACTATATTAAAATAAAAGTTCTTTAAAAACATAGTTTTTTACGATTGTACATTTTGATTGACTCTGTGCATAAAGTCCAAATTGTAATTAACATTTTTATACGTTCCTTTACTTTTACTATTGGATTGTTATCTTGTTGGGATATTTTATGTTATCACTAGTAACAAAGCCCGTTGTGGTTAAATACAACGGTCTCTAGAAAAATTGTAACCTATATGCTATTTCCGGTGAAAGAAATAAAAAAAAAATCGTAGTATTTTTTTTTAATATTGAAATTCTATTTGAGAAAAATAATTGGTTCGTATTTCAGCGTATTTAGATTGTGTTGAATGGCATAGAAAAGATAAACTTCTAAACAGTTTCCATCGCGATCTATATTATAAATGGTAAAATTATTCATTTTCAGAACATTTAAAAATTTATACTTGTAAATATTTAATTTAGTTCAGTTTTATATTAATTTAGTTTGATTTAATATAATTTAGTTTTTAAATAACAATTTATGATTATAAATATCACATACCGCTTAAAACCACACACTGCTTTAGCACATAACTTTATTTAAACACCAACAAAACGTAAGGATCTCACAACCACAAATCCCAAATGTAAACATCAAAATGTAAACAAAGAAAAGTCAAGGACACAACAATGTATCAATCAGCTGTTAAATTAATAACATGTGTTCCATGTGATCAGACACAGTTTAAAGGAAGAAAATGTTTATCTTTTTAACTTTTTCACCATAACTCCTAAGAAAAACATCAAACTTTCACATTTTTTAGTAAATATACATAGACGAAGCTTTCCGACAACACATAAAAGATTATTAAAATCGGTCCAGTACTCTAGATTTAGCTGTACAAAGTTTAATAAAAATATCTCTACCACAGTATTTTTTCAACGCAAACAAATTGGTAGTAGCTTTGGTTTTTTGTAAATAACTTTTTAACGATGAGGAAATGGACCAAAGTGGATGGTAGTTTTCTGAAAGAGAATTAAATTTCCTACAAATTACTATTAAGCATTTCTTGAATAACCGTAATAAAAGCGGCCGAAAAATGCCTTCAAAGGAAAAAAAACTAAAACCCCGTTCTCAATGTATTTTTTTAGTGAAAAACATGTTTTTTTTATTTTTTCACCATAAAAACTAAAAAAACACCAATCTTTCATATTTTTTGGCGAATATACTTTCCAACGACATCTTAAAAATTAAAATCGGTCCAGTGGAACTCCAGATTCGATTTCCCCAAGATTTCTTTTAACTCAGTATTTTTGAAACGCAAACAAAACTGGTAGTAGCTTTGGTTTTTTGTAAATAACTTTTGAACGGTGAGGAAATCGACCAAAGTGGATGGTAATTTTCTGAAAGAGAATTAAATTTCATACAAATTACTATTACCCATTTCTTTAATAACCACAATAAAGGCAGCCAAAAATTGCCTTCAAATAAAAAAATCGTAAAAACACGTTTTTTATTTTTTCACCGTTAATACTAAAAAACATCAAACTTTCATATTTTTTGGCAAATCTACAGGATAAGAGCTTTCCAACGACATCTTAAAAATAAAAATCGGTCCAGTGGAACTTGAGATTCGATTGCCCAAAGATTTTCAAAACTGAATTTTCAAAGCAAATAAATTGGTAGTAGCTTTGGTTTTTTGTAAATAACTTATAAACGGTGAGGAAATTGACCAAAGTGGATGGTGATTTTCAGAAAGTTAATTAAATTTCCTACAAATTACTAATGAGCATTTTTTGAACAACCGCAATAAATGCAGCCAAAAATTGCTTTCAAATAAGAAATTCTTAAAACCCCGTTGTCAATGTATTTTTGATGAAAAACATGTTTTTTTTATTTTTTGACCATAAAAACTAAAAAATATCAATCTTTCATATTTTTTTGGCAAATATACAGGATGAAAGCTTTCCAACGACGTCTTAAAAATTAAAATCGGTCCAGTGGAACTCCAGATTTGATTGCCAAAGATTTTCAAAACTGAATTTTCAACGCAAATAAATTGGTAGTAGCTTTCGATTTTTGTAAACAACTTATAAACGGTGAGGAAATCGACCAAAGTGGATGGTGATTTTCTGAAAGAGAATTAAATTTCCTACTAATTACTATTTAGCATTTCTTGAATAACCGCAATAGAGGCAGCCAAATATTGCCTTCAAATGAAAAAATCGTAAAAACCTGTTTCCAATGTATTTCTTATGGAAAACATGTTTTTTTTATTTTTTTTCACCATAAATACTAAAAAACATCAAACTTTCATTTTTTTGGCAAATCTACAGGATGAGAGCTTTCCAATGACATCTTAAAAATTAAAATCGGTCCAGTGGAACTCCAGATTCGATTCTGCCAAGATTTTCAAAACTGAATTATTATAAGAATAGATGTCATAGTAAGGAATATTATATTTTCGCTGTTTTCTGTTAGTCACACCATTTTCTAATAATGATTTAAACGTAAATATTTACGTTCAAGGATGGAACTTGAGGATGGTTTTTGCATTTTATAATTCCTGAGGATGGAATTAATGTAAATGTTTCATGAGGACTTGACACAATTACAATTTGTAGTTTAAAACATAATAATGAATGCAAAAATTTAAGGAAAACAGAGTATTACAGTACACAAAAAGTGTAGGCAGCAGTATGCTACACCAGGCCTTCGAGCGTTGTATCTGCAACTTCGCCTAGACAATAAATAGTTAGTATCAGTACATTCGTATTACTAGTATCAGTAATAATATGTTTATATATACCAAAATGTTTGGAAAATCAAATCCTACTACCACACAAAAAACCGCACAAAAAAGACAAGAGCATGAAAACTACAATTTTTATTTTTGAAAATGGCAAATTTTGTACTATTTCCTTGTACTGTACAAAATCTATCAGGTTAATTGTAAATATGTACTGAAAATTTATTTTTGACGATTTTACGAGAAAAAAAAAACTATATAATTCATTCAAGTCCGCTTATTATTAACTTACATACAATAACTTAATTAAAACCGTACAGTTTCCAACTTTGAGAATGTCACAGATGTCATCCGATGGGGGAAAATCGATGGGGGAAAACGCACCTGGGGGAGTATAGGCTACATTTGGAAAATGTACATCTAAACGTGTACTATTAAGTCCCGTGTAGTCTTGCTTGTCTCCATTTTGTTTCGACACGAAACCTTTATTGACTGGGCTAATGTGAACATCCTATAATGCCTCTTTAAGCCGCTAGCAGCCATTTTCTTTTATACTAGATAATTTTATATCCAAAACTGTTAGTTGTAGTAAGTATATATTTTTAACTACTCTTTATCACACAATTTTTTTTTCAGGAACAATATATTTTTTCTTCGATATGTATTTTCTAAATGGCACCCATTACAAATTTTTAAACTCTAACATCTCAAAACTGGCAGATTTTATCAAAATTTTACGAGTAAAAAAAGTTGAAAATTTTAATGATCTAAACAACTTTAACAAGTTTGTAAGAATCTGACAAAAAAATAACGGAGTTATTTAAAACTCTTAATTTGCATGAGTTATAATGCAAAATAAATGCTTTTTCTGCAGAAAAATTACTTAAACGCAGTTTTATTTTGTCGAATTCTTATAAACTTGGTATTGTTGGTTAGTTAACATTTTTGCTACATGTAAAGTTTTGATAAAATTTACAGTTTTTGAGATGGTGGAGTTGAAAAATTCAAAATGGCCGCCATTTCGAAAATACATATAGGAATTGTTTTCCTTAAAATGAACATTGGTGTGATAAAGATTCATGCCAAATATAAACTTATTACAACTATCCGTTTCGGAAGTAAAAATTATTAAGTGTACAAAACACAATTCCGGCTAGCGACTTTACAAAGCATTTTACTACATTTGTTAATACGAATATTTTTTATTTATTTTGATCAAATGAATCAAAACACGAAGTTTTAGAAGATAGTTCAGAACACTCTGTGTATGTAAACAATATATTGTATGGCTCATTTAAATAAATTATACGGTTCATAGCTCCTAAGTCAATATAGGCTATATAAAATTAACTCTAAAATAAAATTGTTGATATTTCTTTATAAAGCTAAATTCGGGGCGCTAAGCCTAGGTATATCCCTAATAGGTGCATCCCTTCGTCTTATTTGAGGTGGAACGATATTACACAGCCCCGGGAGCCAGGGTACAGGGCAGGGGTTGCCATGAGTGTACCACTAATGGCTCTCATGGTCCTGTTTAGCTGAACGTCGATCTCTTTTAATATGCTCATTTTTAACCACATGAGAACACAGCACTCAGCAGTTGAGTATACCAAGGACAGAGCAGTGGTTCGTAAAACTTGTGGAGCTAGCAAGGTGATGGACAATGTTAGGTAGGCCTACTGGTTATCACCGTGGCTGCTGTCTTTTGTAAGTGGCATTTGAATGTGAGGGACCGGTCTAAAGTGACTTCTAGGTACTGTGGGTCATTGTGCTGTAGCTTAAAATCGTCGAATATGATTCTAATCTTTTGTTTGGAAAGTTTCTTATGTAAATGAAAGCTAGAGACTTCAGTATTAATTGGGTTTCGATTTAGCTTCCAGGCTTCAAAGTATTGACCGAGAGTCATGAGGTAATTTGTTACGACCGCCAGTGCAACATGTTACTCATGTTTTTGTAAGTCTAACTGAGTTGAGTTTACTTTTTAGCGAATGAGCAAACCATCAGGTAAATGAGTCTAAACATGCAAAGTTTAACCTAGTCAACTAAGTTGAGCAGCTCCGTTAAACTTATCAATTAATTCAAAACTAACTTGGTCTACAACAAGGTCCTTTCAGAACTATTTTAATGAACTTTTGGGGATTGTGCTGAACTAAACAGTCTTTAAATGAAATATATACCTAACATACAGTTCTCAATATCAGATTGTTGATGTATACTTTTTATGTTAAGTTCGAATAGGAAACTTTATATACAATTAAAAAATATTATAATTCTATTTTTTTTTTTTTAGTTTGTTCATTAATACTTGTTAATCTTCAATATGTATGAAATTAATTCTTTATCCTATTCCGGCCTTTGGCTGGTTTATTGATAGCTTACAAGTCTCCAGAGTAAGCTAATTCTGTATATTTCAGTAACTACGTATTGCCAAGGCCGAATCCAATAATTATTTTTAACTTCCGTACGACGGACGTGACATCTTTCGCATCTGCATATGGTAGATGAAAGGTAACACTGCACTAGAGTGAAAGGTAACACCAAAAAATTAAGCAGTTTAATGTTTCACTCTTAAAAAATGAATAAATAAGGGGGTTTTGGGGTAAAGCCTCCAGCGAGGCCTTAAACTAAGATGTATGAAACAGATCTTTACCTTTCTTCTGTCTTTTCTATTTTCCATTTCTTTCTGTTTATTGTGAGTCTATTATATTGAGCAACAATTACTGTAATATTGTTTCTCAGTTTTGTTAGATGAGTACAAGCTGTTCAAAGAATTTAAGATAAATATGGCGTATTTATTTAATATAACTTACACAAAACTTATTTTTACACATAACGATAATTTTTTTCAATAGCCCGTGATGTTTATATGCTCTAAATTCCAGGGAGTCAGAGATAGCTAGGTTTTGCCTTCTCGGAAAGTAAAACGTCAGCGAGTGGACCCAACGGTGTCGTATTCGCCAGCTGCTACCTTGGTCTGCTAGATATTAAAACACATATTTTCTCACTCCTTAAGAAAATCGTTGAAATTCGTCTAGTTAATACTTTGTAAATATACTCTGAATGTATTTAGTTTTCTAGTTGTCACATATTGACCACGGAACATTTTTTACAACACATCACACACGGAACACGGAACACTTTTTTTGCATTTTTTAGTTATGCATTAGGTTTTATGACGTATTTGATGTTTACAGAACTATTTACAACGTCTTATGTAGCTCTTGAACTTTGTGGTATAACATTAAGTAGTGTTTCAAAATGAAACCTTTGCTATTGTATTTATTAACGAGTGCTTATCCCAATGTTAAAAAGCTATAAATTAACATTTCAATGTGTATAATAATTCAATTTTATCGGTTTAACGAAATTTATAACTAAATCCACCACAATATCAGAAGAACAAAGGGGGCACACAGTGCAATGAGAATTTCCATTGCTTGATTAGGTTACCTTTGTCTTGGTGCATCATCTTTTGCAAATATACACATGCACAACGATCTCCAATACCTTGGCATACGAGATAGCTGGGAATCGCTTTTGAGTGAACACTGTACCATTGGGATGAAACACATCCATTTAGCATTTTCACATCAAGATTTAGCCTACACTTTCAGATTTGTTACCTTTAGGTTGCCTTTAGGCCCAAGTTGCAACCAGTTTTACTAGGCTTTATTGTTTTGCAAATTGAAATAAGTTGATAGGTGTAAAAATATGGAAGATATTTCTGGATTTTATACAATCAATGACTTGACAAATGAATGTTAAGAGTCATCTTCACCCCTGGGCCAGTAGCCCATTGTTGCGCAGTCGGAAATGTTAAGCATACGGCTTTTATGCTAAAACATGGTATTTTATTCCCCTGTTTCGGACGCCGTTTTTCAACAGATTTTCTTGAACAGAACTTGAAAAGTGTTTAGTTGAATAGTAATATTAGGCCCCTCATACCTCGAAATTTTGAAAATTTAACAAATATTACTCTCTGTGACGTGCAAAGTAACTCGATTTTCCTTAGACATCAATACATACCAAATATACAAAAAGACTCTGTTTAAGTTTTCTCCTCATAGGTTAAATATTATAAATGTCACAAATTTGAGACATTGGACGTACGTTGTATTGTAAATAAAAATGTAGGGTTTTGCAAAAATGCAAATCTGAACTCTTATATCATTATCAAAGTGTAAATATTCATGTACTAAGATAATTTCATAATAAACTATTTAGCCTAATCTATGTAGTTTTTCATTTCTGATATCAAACAACACGTATCATGCTAATGAAAAGGTGTTTACTATTTAATCACACACATATTTCCCTTCCTTTCAATTTTCATGTTTACGCGAAATATAATTGTATAATTTTTACTATTTCCGTTGACTCTCCCTCTGCAATAAACCAAAATCATTATTGATAATGATGGCAGCGGCCGTAGCTCAGTGGTAGAGCTCTGGGTTTTCACCCAGCGGGCCCGGGTTCAATTCCCGGCTCGACGTTAAGTCGTTGGTCCAATTGCATAGAAAACAAAAAAGTGCTGGCATTTCAGGCGAGGAGAACCATCAGTTAATTGCTGATCACCCTCCACTAAAAGCCATACGATAATTAATTAATTGTTGATAACACCAGAATCCTTTCAATGTACATTTGTGACGTGTGTGACATTGTGAAATATCACTTTTAGATCAAAGTTAACACGTAATTCTCTACCGCATATCTGACTTGGCAAGTCAACTTCGGGCTAATCCAGAGCGGCAAACAAAGTTAGCGGAGTGTGTGAAGAGACTAATTCAATGGTGAGTCACAATTGAAGCACATAAGCGAATTGTGGAACCAACCAAGCCTATCCTGTATCTCTTCATGTCATGATATGATTTTACCATCATCTCGCTGTCTTATATACTTCAATTTCAAAGACCAACGAAGAATAAATCACATATTAACATTCGTTCTAAATCATTATTGATTTATATTGTACATATATACATTTAGATTCTGAGATGATCTGGTCAAGCTCAGTGTTATTAATTCAAAGAAAATATTTCAGTTCAATAAACTGTGGCAGGGCTTGTAACAGCTTATTTTAATTTTTTTTTTGCTCTTGGTTGTTTTTTGTTATTTTTTTAAATTTGGTTATTTTTTATTTTTTGGGGGGATTTTGGTTATTTTTATATTTTCTTATGGCAGTTAGGTTTTATTGATCCATTTTTATGAAGCACGTAAAACTTAAACTCATAAAATGCCCCCAATGAAGAGGGGTAGGATTAGTATCATAAAACAAAACGGACATGGATTTATATTCTTGTTATTGTACACTCGATTCTGTATGTAAGACCTGCAACTTTATATATATTTTTATGTGTATGTATTGTATTGCTATTGTAAAATTAACAAATTGTTAAATAATTAATATATGTTTTCTTTGTTTTATAATACTTTTCAACTTGAACTGAGGGGGAAATTTTCCGCTCCAATCTGTTTATTACAGATTGTAGTTAGCGTCAAACTTGTTAGTTTCAACAGAATGAAGTAGATTTTATGGCCAGTTAACCAACTTAAAAATATTAAAGTGTTATTATAATATTTAGTAACTCTCTCATCCTGTCTGAATAAGGTATATCACAAGATCGTGATATTAAGTTCAAATGTATATAATGATTTATTGCTATTTAAAGCAGTGTGAATTCGCTTGTTCTTCTTGAAATAGTTCGCAAAAAACCAATAAAACACCGGGTTTTTTACTTTTTAGCGACATTTTGGGTTTATTCAAGGTTATTTTACCATTTTGGATATTATTTAGTTTTTTACTTTATTCTAACCTCAAGCCCTGCTATTGTTAAGGGAATGATTAAAACATTTGTTCTAATATTCGAAAAAATTTTAATTCGGCTGTGTCACACAAGTTTTCTGATATTAATGATTGCTTGGCTGTGATAGATGCTGCTTTAGACCCTCAACTCATCATTTTGCAAGTTTGTTATCAATCACCTACTAAAGTCAGCTAAAATATTTCAGCTATTTTATATAAAAAGAAAAAGTTACCGTACTAATAGTAAATCGCTTTTGACCAATTTCTCCCGGTTAGCTTCAATTTTTTTACACCCGCTTAATATTCCTGAAAATTTATTTATGTAGTAACTTTGTTGCTTATATCACCTGTTCCTTTATGGCTTTTTGTTAAATTCCGGGAATAGTTTAGATTACTCATTTGTCATATTTTCTTTACTTAAAAATAAGTGTAAGTGCAGCGAACTTATTCTTAACAATTTCTCTGTGAGTTTTGAAATAGACTCACTTGGATAATTCTGCTCAGATAAGATAACACAAGTGATTGCAATAGAGTGTTACCACAGCCCAGTTTGGCAATGGAAACCAATAAATCAGTGAGTCGGCTCTGGAATTTTTTAAGTTCACGGGTAAGACAGGAAATTTTGTTACCTACTTAAAACGCTGAACGTTAGCAAGTAAAACATAAAAAATGTATCAATTAGCTTGAATGAATGTTTTTCTGTTATATTTATATAGATATTGGAATGATTAAGGTAACCACATCATAAATCAAGTAGTGTTTTTAAAATTGACATTTAATTTTGCTTCATCTTAAAGTAAGTTTACAATTATATGATAGAATTTAATATTTATTCTGACTAAATAGAGAACGCTTTACCGACCTTTAAGCTTGTTTCGGATAACCTTCATGGCCAACGATTCTCAGCTACAAATATGTGAGGTTTTTCGTAAAAAGATGTGCCATCGGCCATCTTATATTCAGTTATGATAATTATGTGGTACCATGTAAGTCAGTCGTTAACTACCGAGAGAGTAAGTTAGTACGGTAACTTTGAACTGAGTTGTTTGACTGAATATTTGCCTCGTTTCTAATCCATTTTTTACTTGGTTTATTTTACTAGGTTAGGTTTTAATCAACTATATTATTTAAAACTAAAAACACAGATTGTCCACTAAAGTCACCTTGGGTCAGATAATATCAAACACTTGAGTTAATGGGCACTATATTAATCTTACAATAGGTTAAATTAAAACAACTCTATGCTAAATCGATATTCTATAGGATGAATGAAAAGACACTGACTAGTTTATTTATGTTATTCTTTGGAAGCTATATATGTTATAAAAATAAGCAAAATAGCAAATGAGAGGTAATTTAATACCATTAACGATGATTTGGTTTTTAGAAAATATCAGCTTGTCCCGGGGGATTGGTATGAGCGAAAATTTTATATTTATACAATGTTTGATATATGTTTTGCAGTTTTAATGACGATGAAGATCATAAAATGGTAGCGATGATTTATTTTATGCTCTCATTCACATTGTTATTAAACTTTACAAATAACCTTAATGATTACATTATTTTAAAAATCTATCAAACAAAATACTTAACTTTGCATGTTTTAGATTTTGCTGATTTATTGGTGTTTCAAACTCTATGACACCATATACGACATAAATGGAAGTTTTAAATGTAGGATGTAATATAACATGTTTAAGCACTCCCAGAACTCCCCCCCTTCACCATATTATTGACCAAAGATTATGATGTGATCACTTAAAAAAATTAAGGTAGAGTCCTTTTCACCCTTAAAAAAATAGAGAACTTTCAAAATTGTTGTGGTGGTTGCCAAGTTAAGTACTTTCTTTAGTTTTTGTAGTGTCTTGGGCTTCAAGGGTGTATCTGATTTGCTTCTGATGGAAAATCGTTAGTAAGGAATTAAATTATCTACAACTTTTTTATTTGAGATTTTTCTCTATTGTTTACGTTTTCGCACTAAATCCCTTTAAAGTTGTTGGGTTTTGAATGTACTACGTAACACAAGCTATGTAATCGTAATAGAGTACACCCAACTTCCATAGGTCGACCCCACACGTCTTCAAAATTACCATGTTATTCTTATGGAAGCAACATTATGGTATGAACACTGATTACTTTTAGGAATACAAAGTCTTTAAAGAGTTGTGCTATTTTTAAGTATTGAGGGAAGATCGGCAAACAAAAACTGGGTAAAAAACGGGGCATTATGGGGATCTTATAGAATTGAGGCGAGGGCAAAAAAATCCTCGCGTTGGCATTGCAATTTGAGTACCGTTGCGAAGCACGTGTATAAGCTAGTCAGTTGAATATATAGTGGGCAATACGTTTATTTAAGTTGGTATTGATTTTACTGCTTGTTATATATTTAGTTTTAGCGAATAGGGAGTATACGGCTATTACGGTAGTAGCCACGGTAAGACCTAAGCCCGGGACCGTACTTTTTCATTTTGAAGTCCCTAGAAGCCGAAAACGCCGTTCGTTCAAATTCATATACATGTATATAATACATATACGTGTATATATTATTTTTTATTTTTTTATATGCGTCCGTTAACACAATAACTCTCGAACGGAACCTCCGATTTTGATGAAATTTGGCTCAGAGGTGTAAGACAGAGTTGTTCAGGTCAAGTCCCAAAACCGGCATGATCGGACTTTGATAATGGGTCTTTATGGGTTCCGAAAGGGTCAAAAATGGGTTTTTGGCATTTTTGGACCTCAATTTTCTAAATCCAACGATTTTAACTTAAACTATTCAAAAGAGTTAGGTAAAAAACAATTTACTATTTTGAATTTCCATCCTAGTTTGGATAACGGAGAAAATAAAAAAAATCTGTTTTCTAAGCTATTCTTATGGAAAATTAACAAATGTCTCTATCTCACATATTTATTGACATAATTTTATAAAATTTGGTGTGTACATTCACTAGGTAGAGTGTAACTTATATTCGCTTACAGTACCCATATGACAGCAAATCTTCATCCTCAATCCCATGGTGTATGTGGAGAAAATAAAAATAACAAATTCCGTTGGAAATTCGCTGAGTACGCAGGTCTGCCACGACGGGGGTATTATTTGTTCCTTAACAATTGCATGTCTATATGCTTTCTGCATGTTTTTTTTTTATGAGTGCATTTTAATCTCTGTTCATTTCTCTTTATTTACAAATACAATATTTGTTCCATATATCAAATTTATTGCGAATTTGGTATTTATTTATAAATTAAGACATTGGTTCATGGAGATATTGCACTAGAAGAAAACGGTGAATGTAATATGGGACTGCCAGTAAAAAACTATTAAATGAAATGCTTGTAAGGGTCTAAATTGAAGCGAGCGTTCGGGCAATTTGAATCGCGCGCCACGGAGGGTCAGCTGACGTTGGCCGCCGGTTGGAATCAGCTGTTCTGACTTTTACTTGGAGACCGTGCTGCGCATGCGCGGCGGTGGTGGGGAGAGCCGTCGTCTCGACTCCTGGAACAGACTAAGCGTTATTTCCCGGAGCAATTCTTGGGGGGTTAACCCCTGAGGGAAAGGAGTGGGGGGAAGTGTCGACAGTGTCGCCAACCACGCAAATGTTGATCTTACAAGCAATGCAGAAAATTGTACTTATGAGGTTAAAAGAGGTCAAGCAAATAACACCAAGGCCAGCAATTAAAATATTAATTTTATGGCATTGTTTTACAATAAAAATGTGTTTAATAATATTTCTTTTTCTCATTTGTAGTATAGTAAAATTCTGTATTGACGTTGTATTCAAGAAAGAAATCATAACACCTGTAATAATGCATGTCTAGATAATTTCTACACACGCAAATTGAGATTTGTTTGTCCCCCCCCCCCGTTCCTTCTTTGACTCAGCCAGAGTTGATTGTGTAAATTATAAAACACCGCATGAGATAGTTTTTTAGTGGTTTTACTTTTCTATAATTCAATTACTGTACTTTTAAATTAGTTACTTTATTTAGATTTGATTTATGAAAATGCTGGTTTATCATGCAAGGTCAGTTAATTGTTTTTAATTGATTTAAGTCAAAATCATAAATCAAAGTTATAAAAGCTTACAAAGTTATTTATTTATTTATTTCAATGGACATTTCCATGTTTACATTAAATTATGACATGAAATACATAACTCAAGATGACTTAATTATTTGCTACATCAGCCACATTGCAATATATTTGAAATATCTATCAGTTGATTGTTACTTGTCATATGAGCTTACATTAATACGATATAACAAATAAAGAAGTTATTAACTTAAAGAATAATATTCTGTTTTGCACCACAATATACGGGCAAGGGAAGGAAGTTGAAAGAAGTGAAAGTGACAGTTTGAAAACAAACATAAACAATAACACGTTGTATTTGCTGTATTGGCAACACTGTCAACACTTCCCCCCACTCCTTTCCTGCAGGGGTTAACCCCCCAAGAATGCTCCGGGAAAGAATCCTTAGTCTGGAACAGGACCCGTCGTCAGTCGTTGCCAGGCGAATAGCCGGCAAGGTCCTCCACTAGTCAGCGGCCTGACGAGCAGCCCGCCGCACCGTCTTACTCTCCTCCGCGTGGAGCGAGAGCGAAGCGAGGTTACCGAATAATAAAATAAACGTCGGGCGTCCGACAAAGCAACTCTGCGTACGTGTTCAGGTACGGTAACCGTAGTCGTATATTGCAGCGTATTACACTATAGTTTTAGACTCGTTATATTAATTTTGCTTTTATTTAAGTTAATTAAATAACTGGTATAAGGAATTGTTTTACGCACTCTTTAAGAATACTTTGTTAGCCGGTAGACCGCGTGGTTGCCCGGAGTGAGTCTAATATTTCATTTTATTCCGAATCTATTCACACCAATCACTTGTAGGCCCAGGGTGAACTAACCCTGGGAATAAAATAATTGGTTAATTAATAAAACTTGTCTTTTATCAGCGTTAGGCCCGGGGCGAAACAGCTCCTGGGAAACCCTTTGGACTTTTATTGATTACATTTGGAAATAAACTTCTATTTTAAATTAGTTAATTAAATAGAAAGCCGATTTTATTAATCGGCGATAACTTGACGGTGAAATCCTGATAGGCTTACTTGCGTTTTAGTTGAAGAACTCGTTTATTTCATTTCGCCGCGTGGCTTATTTTAGTTTTATTATTTTAATCAGAATTTCACCGGGGAATCAAAATTTACTTTTTCCAAATTCAAGGGCTGTGATGATCTAAGGATTTGCTTTGAGAACTATATGTTCATTTGACCTTGCGTCTGAGCCCTCAAATAAATTACCTTAATTTGCTAAATCAATTTAGAACCCTGGACATTTAACCCGATTGAGCGATTCCGTGGCTGTAGCGTGCAATTTTGACACCACCGCGAATTGCACCGTTACATGCTACATCGATTAACTGTGATACTACTTCGTTGAGCGCATTAAGTGTTTGAATGGATGCAACTGTCTTTTTTAGAAATAAATGATTTGATACCTGATTGCATAACCTAATAGTTTCTGTACTGCAAAGGGTAAGAAAAGTTGAAAGGTTTTTCGCATTAAAGAAAAAATAGAGAAAACATATTTGAAAGGCTGTGTGAAAATATTACATGCAATTAGTGAAGAAAAATATGTTTAAATGCAAACCCTCCCAAGAAGTCTGACCAGTATTATTCATTTACCACGCTTTAATGTCTTACCGGAAATGTGAAACATTTTAACATGTGGGTTTGTGCAAATTAATGTTTTACGTAAGGGACACTGTTGTGAAATTTTAAACTGTGCCGGATCTATGCCATTGAAAACATTAAAAGTATTTTTTACCTTGGAAAACCTTTCAAGCTCGGAAACGTGTCGTTTAGGAAGTGATGGAGTCCAGGTAAGCCCGGATTTTGGCGATGCGCCAAGAGGAGTTTATCCCGAGCCCTGTAACCAATGGTGGGCACCGCTTCTGCTTCGGTTTCGGCTCTAAATGGAATAAAACGCTCTTTGATACTCCGTGTGGACCGAACCCCTCGCGATTATCCGGTGGTTGCTAGGTTAGTGAATATCACAAGTTATTTTCGGTGTAGTTTGTCACGTTTTCCGTAACATACCCATTATCCTGGGACCAGTATTGTTAATGGAATGGAAATTCCGATTCGGGTATTTAACAATAATTGAATAAAGTAAACATGTTTATGATCCCGGACCTCTATTTCATTCAAATAATTATAACTACAATTATTATGACAACAAATAAATATGAAAATTTAAATACTCAAACGTAAGCTACTTTACATTGATACGCCCTATACTTTAGTTGTGTGGTTTCGTTAATATTTATTCATCTAATAACGGTTAAATATACTTGCTGTCTGCCGAGTGATCCAAGTCAGTAATCCTGTGCTCCTGTAGGTAGTTGAAACGCGTAGAGCATAGAATTACTTAACTTGGATCACACGGCTGACAGCTAGTATTTAACCTTTATTATTCGTCTATGTGATCCAGAAAACAACTCAATTTGAAGTTAATTTATATTCCAAATCTAAACTAACTGACCCAACTGAAGATATCACATAAACCCAATTCATCCTAACCCTTTTTGGTATATATAAAACGAAATATCATTGTCTCTCTTTTCTAAACATGTATTCTTTTGTTGAGCTGGTAAGGATTAGTTAGACTAGGTTAAAAATAAAAATACATAGCCTAAGGTAGCACAGTTTATACTTCGTGACACAGTTCGCTAGTTTCAAAACAACCTGATTGAGTGCTAATTTCAGTTATGTTAAATTCAAATTTATATTAAATTTGCCTTTATCACTATATCACTATATTGAGACAGGGACCTCACATAGTTGGTATTTTAACCTGAATATGAATGAAAGATGAATGTACGATGATTGTGGTGCGATCTTGTAGCCTTGTTACTAAGGCCGACATTCTCCTTAGGCAGGACTGTTAATTAATAGCCCAACAGCCAATGGTATCTAAGGACCTACAGTTTACCGTGGGATCCGTACCTCAATTTCAACCTCATATATACGAATTGGTCTAATTATTAGGATGGTCTTTATGGATGGTCACTAGCATTCACTAGTGCGGACGTTAATCCCCACTAGGGAATATCGCATCCACAAGCCATCGCTTATAACTATCCACAATTCGCGACCTCCAAGTAGCTGGATTACAGGACGTCGCCACCGTCCACAGTCCGTTTATAAGACACGGGGACGTGTGCTACCTGTGTGTGTAACGAAGAAGTCAATTCGGTTTATCAACAGTACAACGTCATTTTGGCACAACGTACTGAAAAGACTCATCTTTTAGGAAAAGATTTTATAAGAGGCATAAACGATTTGTAGAACGTGGAATTATCAAACCTAAACACACAGCTAGCTCGCATGACTCCTGTGAAGGCACAATTTAATGCAATTAATTGTTCCCATCGTTTGATTCGGCATGATTTGTATCTTACCAACAAGTTTACATTATGATAACCTTTGTAGGTCCTCTCGATTAATCTTAATAGCATTCTATTGTAGTGAAGTCAGCTTTTGACACAAGTGGTCGTATTAACTTCTTCTGACACGTCTCTTATTATAGCCCTCTCCGATCATTCATAGTAAAAATTCAAAAAGTTGGTAGGTGTTTTATTCTAGAGTTATTATAGCTGTGGATAAGGAGACCCCGGTCGAACTGTTAAACAAATCTGCCTCTAATGGGAAATTTGCCAAAGACCCCGGAAGGTCGGGATATTGAAGGAAAGGAGAGGATGATAAACGGAACTGCAGACAGCCAATTGACCACTCTGAGGGCGAACTCCTGTGACAAATGGTTTTCGTGCTCCAACAAGCACCCCCGCTTAGTTCTTCAGTAGGCAACCCAACCAACTGTTCACTCAGCGGGGGGGGGGGGTCTCTATTCCTGCTGGATAACATAAATTCCCTGCTTTCTAGAACATGAATTGATCAAAACAGATATTGAAATTTGTCGACGATGGCCAAAAAGACTTACCACATGATATGCCAGTTTCCTTTTGCTGCTTTCAGTGTCCACTTAGGTGAACATGTGTTTGATGACGTAGTGTAATCAGTCATGTCCGGTGTGTTCCAGAAGTCGGGGATTGCCACGTAGCGTGCAGCCGGGATGGAAGGGGTGTGTCGCTCCTGTGGCCAAGTCCACGGCGGCGGGGACCCCCATCTCTACGACTACGCCCAGGAGGTAGACGAGGACCTCATGTGCCAAATCTGTCTTCAGCCCTTCGTCTGCCCCGTGGACCTGCTATGTGGCCACACCTTCTGCCTGCCCTGCCTCCACAAACACCTCCAAGTCCAGAAACTCTGTCCGATCGACCGCAAACCCACCGACCTCAAAGAATCTCTGCCCTCCAGTCTCGTCCTGAAAAAGTGAGTTCCTTCATAATTTAAAACAAGTTTTGCTGTATCAACGGCAGTGGCAATTTTGTTATGAGTATAGATTAAACGCTTCAGGGAAAACGGTTAAAATAAAGAAATTTTAGCGAATTTCCCTATAGGGAATACGCTATTACGGTAGTAGCCATGGTAAGACCTAAGCCCGGGACCACTTTACTTTTTCATTTTGAGGTCCCCAGAAGCCAAAAACACCATTCGTTCATTTTCATATATATGTATATATATATCTATCTATCTATCTATCTATCTATCTATATATCTATCTATATATCTATGTGTCCGTGGTACTGATAACTTTTGAAGGGGACCTCCGATTTTGATGAAATTTGGTATGGAGGTGTAAGACCAGGTCTATTTTCATGAGTTCGCGAACCAGCATTGTCAGGTTATGGGAACGGGGTTTTATGGGGTTTCAAAGGGGTCAAAAATGGGTTTTTGGCATTTTTGGACATTAATTTTTAAAATTCATCAATTTTAACTGAAACCATTTAAAAGAGCTTAAAAAAACAAACAATTTGGTATTTTGAATTTTTATCATAGCATAACTGGTTACGGGGCAAATCCAAAAATGTGTTTTCCATGTTATTCTTATGGGAAATCAAGAAAACCCTATATCTTGCTTATTTATTGACATAACTTCATCAAATTTGGTATGTACATTATCTATATAAGGTTTAACTTATACTTGCTTACAAAACCCATATGGCGGCAAACCTACATACTCACCCCCATGGGGTTTATGGGGAAAATAAAAACTTGCCAGAGCTTGGCACAATTTTTTGTTTACATTCACCAATTATTGATTAACTTAGATTTTCTAACAACACCCAATGGCAGCAAACCTACATACTCGATCCTATGGTGTTTTTATGGGGAAAGTAAATAATCTGAAATTCCATTGGAAATTCGCTGAGTACGCAGGTCTGCTGCGACGGGGGTATTTAAATCCATTATGTTAATTTAAACCTTGTATTTTCTTTCAAAGTTTATTTCGTAAAAGCGTTTCTTTTGAACTCAAAGTCATAAAACTTTCTTGGTGGATTTAAGTTAAAGATCTTGTTTTACGTTGATTTAAAATTTTTTTAATCGATAGTCAATAAAGATTTTTGTTATTAACTAAACAACATTTTAATGATTAAACCAATGAATTAATCGAATGATTAAGTCCAATCATTAATATGACGCAATTTAGAGTATAAAATAAATACTTTTAAAACCCTTCCTGTGATTTCATCTTAAAACCAACCCCAACGTTTTCTGTCCTTGTGTTGAAGAAAACTACTTTCTGAAAGTTAAAAATGCCCTCACGGTGAGTAAAAGAGAAAAAATCTACTTTAATAATGATTTCATAAGGCATGATTCTGTACAGTACTCCATATAAAAAAGTATATAGTATTCCATATAAAAAAATTGGTTACATTAATTTTACCTATAGTTGATCTTATTTGAAAAATACAGGGTGTTAATGTTATAACACAACACACTATATGAAATAAGAAAGTCACATTATATTTGTCTCAAGTATTCAATATTGTGTGTTTTATTTTCATATACCTTACTTTGTACTTATTCCCAAATTAAATTATATAGAGGACTTGAATCTGTAGATCTAGAATGAGGGCAAACTCCCCTTTAAATCAGTCTATCGGCAAAAAGTTTAATTGCTAGAGGAATGTATTCTCCGAGGTCTCTAGATTTAACCCATCTCTATTTCCTTTGGGGCGTGTAAGGGGTAAGGCATGCGACAACACCTCATAAAATATTGACGAATACAATAATTTCATTATGAGTCACTTGTAAGTTCAGACATTTTTTTAAAGAGAACTATATATAAAATCATAATGGTGGTCTGTTTGATCACAAACACTACCCAAAATAGAATTTAAAATTCTGTAAATACCTGTAATAAATGTGAATAAAATCAAATTCATCGTAAATATGTGCTATGTTAGAAAGTTTTAAATCCAAATCATGGACTGTGTTTAAAAGAAACACCCTGTGTATGTAATTAAATTTCTCCATCGGGCTTCTGAAACACGTACGTTGCCGGCGATTAAGGTGGCCCCTGGGGGTGGTTTTCGCTGCGGGGGCTACATTAGTATGGCATTGTTGGAGTTGTAATTCGCGCTCGGCTGGGCTCGGAACATAATTACTCGTTAGGACTCCTCGGGGAGGCTGTGGCGATCAAGGTATCATCTGAGGAGGCTGTTCCCATGAAATTCTGCCGATTTCAAAAGTTCCATTCTTATCGTTTTCAAAAACTTTAAAACCAATTTTAATCTTTTCCTCGATAAATTTTCAAGTTTGAAGACTATACTTGAAAACTGCGATTATTGTTACAGATTTGGAATTACAATTATTAAGTTTGTTTAGTTTTTACTTTCTCCCCCTGAACCACGGTATAGCCTATGGTAAAAATATTGTTTTCGGAAAAAATTGGAATTTGAGTGCCCCGCGAGCATATAAAAGGTATTCGGTGTTATGCATGTGTGTCAGGATATTAACACACCTAGAGAGATCCCCAGTGGATGAAATTAGCCATGTAGTTACCTGTTCACAATAATTCTAGGCATGTTACATTTTTTGAATTTTTTATTTTCAATAGTAGCATACTCTCCCAAAAACACAAAAAAAACTATTTTCTCAAAAACGGCTTCTCATTCTTTGATGGGAGAAAATTTTTTTCACTTGTCAGACACAGTTTTTTCCTCAACTTCAATACATGAAGTGATGAAGCTAAATTGTAAAAAGCTTTGATTAATTATAATCCATTTATAGACAGTTTTAAGTTTGTTTCCTTTTTCTACTAATAAAAAAGCGAAATTAAAAAGAGAAATGTTAATAATTCCCCTCGAGTTATTTCTATCTACGTTGTTCAAGTTGTCTTCTAAATTGACTTGAAATTAATAGCCTAGTTTACACTAGGACTGTCGCTCGTTGTTTCAATTTTTACTGATTGAATAAACTAGTTTGTGGCTAAAATGTAGTCGAGACAGACTACTTCCTTATCGTTATCAACATTGTGATTATTTACTTTTATGTATATTAATAAAAAAAAAAACCATCCGCTAAAAACAATCTTCGGGAGGAAATTGCTGTAAAAATCATCCTAGAGATCAAAGCAAACCTTACTTATCTAAAAGTTTTGATTATTTTTATTCAGTATCAGAAATCACCACGCTGAGAAATTCCAACAATGCGATAACTAGATTATGGAGGAGTAATTACTTCTGTAATTCAATCGTAACCGTTTCTTCCTTTCGCGAGAGGTCATTCACAATGAACGTGAGTCTGGAAGATTTTTATTTCAACAGTTATCTCTGAGCAACGTTGACTTTTCATTGTGTTACGCTTTACAGTAAAAGTAAAACTCGAAGTAAATTGTTCTGTAAGAATATGAATTTCAAATCAAATCAAATTTATTTATTGTCACAATAGATATTATTTTTACTTAGCAAGGCTACAAGAATTGGTGACACTGTCAACTGTATGTGTTAAAAGTAATACATTTTTACCCACACTGTTGTATCAAAATTAACTAGCCCTTGCAGTTTCTTTTACCTTCTCCCATCAAAAAGTAAAATCATTTTTCTATCTTATAATGGTAAAATTATGATGAAAATTAATTTATATCAACAAATTTTTCTTCTTAATGTATTTTTTGTTTGTAGCCATTAGTTTATTTAATTAATTAATAAGTATTTTATATTTAAAAAATAAAGTTTTTTTTATAAGCGGTTAGAATGAATCCCTGATTAGGTTGTTTCCTTGTAGTTATCGAACTCTCGTGTGTCAAAGTTTTGCTTTAAAGTCTCAAAATATAATTCTCTCAAATGTCATATCTGTCATAAAAGCTTGGCATAAAGGAAGGATGTTGAATAAGTTAACAAACGTCACGAAAAATCAATTAATTTATTTGGCTCTTTGTCCATTAGAATATTTTTTCTTGCGAATGAATAAGTTTAATCAATAGTTGACATCGTACTTTTTATTAATCTTGTTTAATGTGTTAAGGTCGTGGTGAAAGTAGGGGAAAAGAACTTTTGGAACGGTAAAGGGAAGATTAACTGTAGAAAGCTTTTACGATAATGTTGTTTCAAGAACAAACACGCAATATAATGTTATGAAACTGTACTAGATGTGTAACTTTCCAGCGAAGGAAGCATAAAAGCACTTAAAGTGTATCATCGTTCCAAAGGAAAATATAGGATCTTATAGTTTTAAAACGAGATAAAAAGTATTTAACAGCCATTATACCTTCACATGGTGGACAATATATGCTGATAACTTTGGTTTTGTCCATTTATCATTTAAAACCAAACCTATAAATGGTTTTAAGAAACATAATATTGTCATGTTTATACAACGTGTCATTAAGAGTCTAAGAACCCAAAACATGCCTCAGTAAATTAAATGTCATTTCGGACTTTCATTATAACAGGTTTCATGATGGTAAAAAAGTGACGTAGGAAGTGAAATACGTGACGTAGGAGGTTATAAGAAGTCACGTCGTAGGTGACAAGACGTTACCTAGTTGGCTACGCCATGGATCACAAAGGTCAAGGTCACCAAAACGAAAGAAAAAACTCTATTATGCGACCGTAGAAGTTTGCGATCGCAAGATAGGTCTTTGCTTCTTTTCTTTATTCTCCAACTTTATTTATTAGGACTAGGAGACTGTAGGCTACATTTGATATTTGAAGCATACTACTTATAAAGAGACATGATAGAGACGAGTAGAAAATAGAGTAAGAAAATGCACATAGATGATTTAATTGGGTTTAAGATCTTGAAAATTTCCTCACTATTCTCATCACCCAGTCACACTCATGCTATACGCCTTTGCCACTCCTCCATCTACGATCTGATTAGATATTCATACATTATGTTTTTGTTCCCTCCTTTCTTCTTCCTTTTAAAGAATGATGTGTTGATCGTTTTAACTGTTTAAAAGAAATACATCTACTTTAACACCACCTAAACGAGTGTTGAAGAAAAATTCGGTTTATTTTAAAAAGCAAATAAATGAACAAGACTAAAATGTTGCAATTTAATGTTAGTAATGACGATTAGGTGGAGCGACATCTGGTGAGGCTACATTATGGATGGGTGAACGCCTAAGCTATAAATGGTCGCCATGGTTATTTTTTTTATTGTTACCATGCTTTACCAAATTTAGTTAATCATAGATATAGTGTATGCAACGCTTGTATTCAGTCTTAAACTATTCAAGAAATGTCTCGGAGCTTAAAGACTTTGATAATATAATTGTTGCGTAAGCTACAGTACTTTAAAGTGACCTATTCTCTGATGAAACTATTATTTGTATATGACTGGAACGGCAAATATAAATCACAACTTAGCAGGTGGAGCTGATTTTCTCCACTAGACATTTTGCGAGTCAGGCACCAGAGACTCAAGCTGTTTCTGGGCCACACATCAAATATGACTGTCTCAACTGCCTGATGTTAGACTGTGATTCAGATTTTCATATTTAAAATAATATGTAGCATTAATTGATAGTTCAAAAGGATTTTATAAAAATGCTGTTCAAGACTAAACTTTACGTCGTTAAAATTATCTCGTTAAGAGTCATCATCATCCTTGTAAAAACACTGAAAACATGCCTCCGTATCCTCTGTTTCGGACGGTGTTTTTGGATATTTATTGGTAAAATTTATGTTTTACTGTAGATTAAGGTTAGATCTAGGTCCCTCACACCTGATATATGAGTAAATATTAACGGTTTAAGTACAAAAACATCTTAAAATTAAGGAAAATCGAGTTGCTTTGCGACGTTATAGAGAGTAATATTTGTTAAATTTTCTAAATTTTGAGGTATGAGGGACCTAAAAAGTCATCATTCATCTAAACACTTACCAAGTTTCAAGAAAATTGGTTGGAAAACGGTGTCCGAAACAGGGAAATAAAACACCATTTTTTGCATAAAAACCGTATGTTTAACAATTCGTTTCTATGTTGTTTTGTGTGCCACCTTGAAGGGCGACATGCGGCGATTCAGACCGCCATTAAATAAAAGAAGATAAAAATAAAAAATACAATTTTTCTTCAGACAATCGAAGTGGTTAATGTTCTGATGCTTAGATTAGAAATAAATACAACACAGAAACCAGATAATTAATACACAATTGAAGTAGAGTGAGCATCGTGATAGTAGAGCAATTCGTTGTAGTGTTTTGCGTTTTGCTCGTTCGTGCCCACCGCCATACATTATTCTACTCACCTGTTTGATAGCTCACTAGGGACGACTGGTATCAGTCCTACCGTAGATGATAACTCTGGACTCTCGGTCATATTTTATGCTTTAGTTTGTGTGATGGGTTACAAAATCCCCCTCGGGATTGCAATGCGTAACACTATGAATTTTTACTCTGAAATGCGGAAAGTTTTAACAGCTTTTTCTACCCTCCCTGGGGGAGAAATGAATCTCCCTGTTGTGTCATTGTCGCTCTCGAATTGAAGATTGTATAATTTTTGTTTTCATGTCTTTCATAAGCTTATAATGCGTTTGTTAAATTGATTTTATTAGTAAATGCATGATTTAATTTAAGTAAGGTCTGTAAATTATTATATTTTGATTTGTGACCTTTTTTATTGTTTTTGTGTGCATATTTTCAACTAAATAATATGTTTAAAAATCAATAAACAAAAATAAAACGTACTTTCCTTACAAACAAGGACTTTTGGTGCTCAATTTTGAACTTTTATTTTACGTCTATGTGCAATTTCCTCCTAGTACGTGATATCTTGGAAAACATGAGGCATTTACTTAAGACCTGACTTCACTATTATGTATATTAAGAGCAATTTACTCGCACATTTTAAGACTATCAAAGACTAAACATGTATATGATTAATGTTGCAATATGAAAAAAAACAAGGTCTGTAATAAAATTTTTATAAATTATATTTAAAACTATGGTTTTTATGATATGAGATTTATAACGAATATATATGTAATTATAATTCATAACTTAAGAATTTTCGTGAATAGGAAATAATTACCTAAGGAACGCGAGAATTCCGAATCACTCTATTGTACAGTGCGTTAGCAAACGGTTTTATAACCTTGTGAACCAATTATGGTTTACATTCTAAACACAAATTAATTATTTTACCGCCTAATTAAAACTACACAATCGTAACTTGAGATACACAACTGAAACTTATTCACAAGTGAATTCTTTTGCTTATTGCCTTAACCTAACTTGTTTTAGCTTGTTATGATTTGTTGGTTTAATGTTTTATAGGTTTTGCATTATATTTTTTATAAAAGAAACTACGTGGACTAACATTTATCTATGTTATAAAAACTATCCCGTCTCGCACGTAGATAATTCGTGAGATGCGTATGGATTAATTCAATTTCGTAGTCCCATATGAAAGGTTCGGCAGATCCTGATGGAATGTCTCTCTCCTCGTATAATCTCTCATCCCCTCACCACCCCTCCCACCACTCTCCGACTCCCTCACACCTTCAGCACGTCATGTTATGTGTAATATCATTTGAGGAAGTCGTCGTTCATGGAACACATCCCACTACAAGATGGTTCTAAATTTCCCTCGAATATTGCAGTAAACGTTATTGGATTGATATTTTATTCATAAACAGTTCATCTTCTTTGATAGTTTTTAGATAAGTATATGTGTATAAGAACACTACAAATAAACTGTACTTGTCTTTATAAACAAAGGCAATTTACGTATGGATTTTAAATGCTTTTCTAAAAACGTTTGTGGTACACTAAAATGCTTACGTCATAAACAATCGTTGAAAAGAATGTAACCGTTAGTTGATACTATTTTTAAATGACAACTTCAACAACAGTACCCAAGCAATGAATAAATATATACATACACATAAAATTCTAATAATTAATTGCATAAATAACATATTTGAGAAATTATTGTCAGGATTCTTTTCGAATGATTTTTAAAATTAATCGGTTCACATTGAGATCTTGATATCATTCAAGTAGTGTCTTTTGGTTACTCCTGGCTCAGGTCAAGGTCATTGGTTGGAAGTGGTAGGTGTGGGGTTGGAAGTGTGGGGTGGGGGTGACAGTGATGGATGGGTTTGGGAAGTGGGTCAAGGTCATCCGGAGGGGGTTTTAAAAAAGTGGGAGCCGCAGGGGCTCGGTGGGAATGGGGAGGGGTGGGGCGGCTTCGGGGTTGGAGGTTTTAGTTTATTTTTAAAATTAAATTAAAATAATAGTTGCATGATAGGAGAGCTCCTAGGTGTTTACAGTGCGAGTTGATACAGTAGAATGAGACATGTGTCCAAGGAAGAACGATCATATAAACCCGGTAAAATAGTGAATAAGAATAATTGGATAGCATCGTCAATAGGTGTAACAAGATTGAAATGTTGATACTGCAGCATGTCAGTTAAGACAGCGTGCAAAACAGTATCAGTACAGTATGCAGTGTTGCACAGGCTAGGTTTTGCAAAGTACAACGGGTGAAAACTGTAGTATTTCTTAAGCTTAGCCAATGTAGTACGCGGTTTACAAACTTTGGAGTTAGATTGTTTCTGTAAAATATGTTTTGTGCGTAAAAGCTTTAGTTGTAAAGAGTGCGAAGCCATGATAATATACGAAGGGGAGATGTGTACTCTCCGACAATTGGCGAGTATATGACCGGCGCCCGCGAGTGTGTCTGAATATATAGAGACTAATTAGCATAATAAGTGCAAACATATGTTAGAGTAAAAAAGCGTAAGTAAAAAAGTGTTAGACTAGGTGTTAGAGACTTGCGGATAGTTGTTTACTGTTGCCCTATCGCCACTATAATGACGTGCGCGCGGTACCGATGCCCGTTTTATGGGGGTTGTGTGCCCCCCCCCCTTCCCCAACCCCTCCCCCTGAGAGGATGACATAAAAGAACAGAACTTCGGAGAGCTCAGTTATTTGTCGGGCGGCGCCGCGAAAGGTTGTAGCAGGGGGAAACATATAGGCGAAGAAAAGTATCGGTAGCCGCAGAAGTTAATTAATTATTCAGGTGCAGGATTGCAAGTAATGTTCCGTGCACGAATAAGTAGGAATACAATTGTCAATTGTACAGGTAAATCTTGTACTGTAGCAATAACTATAAAATTAGACGGTTGTAAAGTGTATGACCTGCTAATGTGCAAGAAATATCCCGTGCACGACTAAGTGGGATCACAATTGCCAATTGGACAGGTAAATCTTGTATTGTAGCAACAAGTATAATAGTAGACCGTTGTAAGGTGTATCACCTGCAGGTGTGCAGGAAATGTCCCGTGCATAAATATAGAGACTAATTAGCATATTAAGTGCAAACACATTTTAGAGTAACAAGCGTTAGTTGTAAAAGCGCCAGAGACTTACGGATAGTTCTTCACCCGACCGATTCTGCCACCGAAATGGCGCGCGCGCGGCAGCAACCCCCCTTTTTATGCGATCGATGAGTCACGTGCGACGCCCCTCCAACCCCCTCCCCGAGAAAACCGCATAAAAGAGCGAGGTTCGGGAGAGCTCGGTTATTTGTCAGTCGGCTGCGGCTACGGTCACAAGAGTCAGAGGAAGAGACGGATAGTTTAAAAAAGTACTGGTGATCGCGGAAGTTAATTAATTATTCAGTTGTAGGATTGCAAGTATTGCTCTGTGGATAATCAAGTGGGGGGACCACAACTGTGATTGAACAGGTAACCATTGTAGTATAGCAATAACTTTAATATTAAACGGTTGTAAAGTGTATAAGCTGCAGGTGTGCAAGAAATGTCTCTTGTACTGTAGCAATAATTATAATAGTAGACGGTCAGTAAGTGTATTACCTGCAGGTGTGCAAGAAATGTCTTGTGTAATGTAGCAATAAGTATATGATTGTAAGGTGTATTACCTGCAGACGTGCAGGAAACATAGCGTGCACTATTGCACAGGTAAATCCCGTAGTGTAGCACTAATTATATTAATATGACCGAGAAGTAGCGGTTAGAGTTTAAGTGTTGTTAAAGTAAGAGAGTAATTTGCATATTAAGGAGGAAACAGGTGTGTAAGAATGGAACCTGCAATTAATCAGTGTGAGTTTCCTGCACACGATGTTAATTAGCATATTTTAATAAAAAAAAAAAAAATAAAAAAAATAAAAAAAAAAATGGAAACTCGACACGAAAATAAAATTAAGATATATAAAATAACTGATGTAGTGTTAAGAAATAGTGTAAAAATAATAAAAATGTTAAAATAAATAGTGTGTTAAAGTACTATGTGGTATGAACTCACGGATTGGTTGTTTACCGTTGGGGTGTCAGCTCCCTATATGGGAGGCGCGCGAGCTTCCCGTCGTTTATATACATGCGGATGGTTACTCATGCATGACCCCCCCCCCCCCGCCGACGTCACAACGTCTTGGGTGTAGCGTGTAAGAAGTACCGACCAGGCCAAGGATTATGAGCATAAGTAATGCATTTCCAAACAATAGTCTATTGTATGTTAAAAACAAGTTGCGTGTTTTGGCGGCCTATTTCTGTTGGAAGTATAATTAAGCGGCGGAAGAGGGTGGATAACAATCGACGATAATTATGCTGCCACGCGATGGGGAAAGCTGCGGATGTACTTGTCAGCGGATGTAATTTGATGCTATCTAATGCAAATTGAGAGGTACAAGGCTCCACCTGCGTTTTAGGCGACCCACATGTAACAAAGCACATCCGTTTGGAATTTTCCACTGACATTTCTGGAAAGTTCCGCGCCCCTGAAACCCCTCCCGGCCCCCCACCACTCTGGGAGCCGAGAACTACCCCGACGACTATTGCCGCCACAGTCGGGCTCGGAATTTCGGACGCGACGCTCCGACCCGACTCAGAGGGCAACTCAAATATATAAGCGGCCGATATATATTTGAGTTACTCTTGTTGTTAGGCTATTACTATTTAATATTTGTTGTGTGTGTGTGTGTGTGTGTCTATGGTTTTATGCAAAGTGTTATTTGGTTTCAGTCTTAAGATGTGTTAGTTTTTTAAGGTTTAACTTGCGCATTGCCATGTTAGCATTAAGGTGTTTTATGGTATTATTTATGTTTAAGAAATGTGTTTTTAATCTTAAGTATTGGTTTATGGTATTTGTGTGTATGTGTGTGTGTGTGTATCTATGTCTGTGTTTGTTTATCTGTGTACTAATAATTTTTTTACATTCCACAGCTAGCTGTTAGGTTGGGTAGATTAAATTAAAATGTAAATGTAAATTTAAGAAGTTCGATTGAACTTCATTAAATATGGGTGGGACATGCGCGTTGTGCCGTAGGTAGCGCATATTTTTATTGTTTTTGATTTTTTTTTTAATTTTGGTCAGGCAAAAATATGATTGGGTGGGTTTTAGATTAAGGGTGGGAGGTTAGAGTTGCGTCTTGCACTAGCTGTTCCAGTGTCCCTAACTACCACATGGTCAAGCCCAGTGCCAAATGGCCCGAGACTGGCCGCCCGTATCACAGCTCACCAAACTGGATCGCCAAAGTGCGTGCGGGCAAAAAAAATTGGGATCCCTTGCAAGACGTAACTTTTTGGGTTGGGATTGGGAGTGTTTGAGGAACACAGGGTGGTGGAGACGGTTACAGCCGCCTCCATCACCTTGGATCATTATTATTTTTTGGTGACCTTGACCTCAATCCATTCATGCATAACCCCCCCCCCCCCCCCGACGTCACAATGTCTTAAGTGTAGCGTCTTAAGTGTAACGTCTTAAGTGTAACGTCTTAAGTGTAACGTCTTGACCTTGACCTTGAACTTGACGAGCCTCCCCCCCCACGTCACAACGTCTTGACCTTGACCTTGACCTTGACCTTGAACTTGACGAGCCCCCCCCCCCCCCCGGCAGCAAAGTGCTAACAAATTTACTTATAACTTGAGAATGATTTGCCGGAATAGGGCAAGCGATACATCATTGGAAAGCTCTAATTAGGAGTAATATTGTGGTAAAGACAGAATTAAATTATTTTCTTTTAATAAAAATTTATTATTAAAAGAAACCCCTACTCATTGACTTGCCTATATAAGAGTGTTGTGGTTTGCGTTGGGACATTCATTGCCAATAATAGCTAGAGTGAACATGTCCCCCCGAGATACTCCAATATTTTATAACAAATGTACAAAAGTTGAAGAAGTATTAGAGGTGGATGAAGAAATCAATGAAGAAAACGATGTACAAAACGATGTACAAAACGATGAAGAAAACAATGAAGAAATTGAAGAGCCTTTGTTATGTGAAAATGTTGTAACAAGAATATTTGTGGATCCGAATTCTCTAATGGATATTATAGGAAGGTTTGTAATTGAAGTTATGACATGGATAGAAAATGAAAGATTAGTAAACATAGCATCTCCAATTTTAGTTGATGATAGACCCACCTTTGGTGTATATTGGCGTAACAGTGATCTGTTATGGCTATGGGCGGAGGCATATGTGGAGTATTTGCAATTGGAAGAAAATATAGGCTTTAATCATTATTTTTCAGCTTTAGTCTTAACCTACTATTTTTAACATCTCACTAAAAATCTTACCGTCCCCCCACTACAACTGGGAGGCTATAAAAAGGGAGCAGTAGAGAAGCATTTCATTTCGCTGCTAAATTTCAAAGAGTAAACATCAACAAGATGTATCAATGTGAAATTTGCTTAGAAAATTTTCATGATAATATTCTACTAGAAATACACAAAGAGTTATTCCATAATAATAATGAAGATGTAACAGAAACCGAATATGAAGATTTAAAACTATATGGAGAAGAACAACAAGAAGATCAGCAAGAAGAACAGCAAGAAGAACAGCAAGAAGAACAACAAGAAAAACAACAAGAAGAACATGAAGAACCATTAGCAGGACCATCTAATGAAATACCAAGTTTAAAAGTATATTCTTTAGAAGGTAAAGTAGTAATGCACCACAAAATTCAAAATGAAAAATTGGAATTGGAGCAGTTTTTTAAAGAAGTGAGTACAATTGCAAGGAGAACACTCACAGAAGAATTAAGAAGACTGAACTTCATTAAATTTAGCATATTACTACATGCTATGTTTACTAATGTAGAAGGAGAAATGTCACCAAGAGGATTCATAACAAAAAACCAGACCATCATGGCAAGTTCAGATATTAATTCAATAGTTGAAGATTGTTTAGAAGAAATATTAACTAAAATTCAAGAACATGAAGGCAGAGGATCTGGTTGGAGTTTGGTTAGTATTGAGGGTATGGATATTAGAACTCATAAACACGGCTACGGATTAAGGGGTAGCAGTTATATTCCGCTCCCAAAGAAAATTTCAGACACCAAATCGTGTATAAATGTTAAGAACCAAGATATGGAATGTTTTAGATATGCAATGACAACAAAATTTGTACCTCCTCAAAATTCGGAAAGACCCAGTGAAGAATATGAAACTTACAGATATAGATATAATTTCAAAGGATTGACTTACCCAGTGGCTTTAAAGGACATCCCAAAGTTCGAAAAACAAAACCCTGGAACATCTGTTAATGTTTTCGGTTTGGACAGTTCGAATAAAGTGTACCCATTGCGTGTGGTGAAGAATGAACTACCAGATCATAGGGACTTATTATTACTTACAAGAGGTGATGTTTCCCACTATGTATGGATAAAAAAATTTGAAACTCTTGTTAGTAATCAATTATCTAAAAATAGAAATAAGAAGGTAATTTGCAAAAGATGTTTCAATTTTCAACGAGAAGGAAGACTAGGAAGACAGTGGTTAGAAGAGAATAAACGATTGTGTAACAACAACTATGAAGCCAAAATAATGTTACCATCACCAGATAAGGCCGAGCTAAAATTTGAGAAGATATCTCATCAGTACCGTATTCCCATTGTTGTATATGCGGATTTTGAATCTACACTTGTTCCTATTGAAAATAATGATGATGAAGCCAAGAAAAGTGTTAAGTATCAAATGCATGATCCAAACAGTTTTTGTTTATTAATTAAATCTACACTGTCAGAAGATCATTTAAATAAATATGATCTAACATCAAAACCTGTTATATATCGCGGTGAAAATGCTTCTAAAATTTTCCTTGACCACTTATATTTGATAGCAGAAAATGTACAAAAAATGTATAGTGATATTGTACCAATGATACCGATGGATGAAGAAGAAGAGATTCAGTATGAAAATTCAACCCATTGTTATTTATGTAAAAATGAATATACTTTGGAAAACCACAAGGTACGTGATCATGACCATCTGACAGGTTATTATAGAGGTGCCGCGTGTAACAGATGTAATATTAACTATCAAATTCGCAACTTTATACCTGTAGTTTTGCATAACCTTAGCGGTTATGATGCACATTTTATCATACCGGAATTGGGACGAGATGATGGAAAAATCGATGTGATAGCGGAAACTAGTGAAAAGTTTATTAGTTTTAATAAAACGGTTGGAAATATTAAGTTACGTTTTTTAGACTCTTACCGTTTTATGCCATCTAGCTTAAGTAAACTCACTGAAAACTTAAAGAAAGAAAATTTAATAGAAACAATGAAGATTGTTAGTAAAGATAAATTGGATTTTGTTCTCCGCAAAGGTGTTTTTCCCTATGATTACATCGATTGTTTGGAAAAATTTGAAGAAACATCACTTCCGCCAAGAGAAGCCTTCAAGAGTAAGTTGTATGAAGAGGACATCAGTGAAGAAGATTATCAACACGCTTGTAAAGTATGGAACGAACTAGGAATGACAACATTGGGAGAATATTCCGACTTTTATGTTAAATTAGATGTGACTTTACTTTGTGATATAATGGAAGAATTTCGAGACACCTGTTTTGAAGCATATGGATTGGATCCACTTCATTCTTATACATCACCTGGACTAGCATGGCAAGCTATGCTGAAAGAAACAAAGTGTAGACTTGAACTTATTACAGATATCGATATGGTTTTGATGATAGAGTCAGGCGTTCGTGGAGGATTGACGCAAAGTGTAACTAGACATGTAAAAGCTAACAACAAATATCTCCCAAACTTCGATGCGTCACAACCAACAACATTCTTAGGTTATTTTGATGCAAATAACCTATATGGATGGGCTATGTCAAATCCCCTTCCATATGGTAATTTCAAGTGGGCGAACCCAGATTCGATCGGCAATATAATGGACATACCCAAATACGGCGATACTGGATACATTTTGGACGTCGACGTCGAATATCCTGAACAACTAGATGATCACCACTACGATTTACCACTATTGCCAAAGACGGAAATATCCCCAACTGGTAGATGGCCCAAATTAATGATGACGTTAACCAACAAGTCGAGATATGTAGCTCATTATTGGACAATACAGCAAGCAATAGAACTGGGATTAAAAATAACAAGAATCAATAGAGCAATACAATTTAATCAATCTTGTTGGTTAAAACCATACATCGACAACAACACAAGAAGAAGGACTGCAGCAACATCCGCTTTTCAAAAGGACTTTTTCAAATTAATGAATAATTCAATATTTGGCAAAACGTTGGAAAACAAAAGAAAACATAAAGATGTAAAATTAGTAAGCGATCCGGAGAAGTTGCAAAAGTTAGTACAAAAACCAAACTTTGGAACGAGTGTAATTATTAACGAGAATCTTGTAGCTGTTACCATGAACAAAATCTCAATAACAATGGATCGTCCTCTATATGTGGGAATGTCTATTTTGGATATTTCTAAAACCCACATGTATGACTTTCACTACAACAAGATGGTGAAGTTTTATGGAAGAGAAAACATCGGGATAGCATATATGGATACAGGTGCTTTCATTTATTGGATAAGAACAGAAGACATGTATGAAGATCTACGTACTTTTGTATATACTACTGACTTTGACTTTTTAGATTATCCTAAAGATCATCCCAACTATGACTACGATAGAAATAAAAAGGTGTTGGGCAAGTTTAAAGACGAAACAAATGGTGTACCAATGGAAGAAGTTGTCGCTTTAATGTCCAAACTGTACTCATTCCAACTGTACATCAGTGAAAAGGATGAACATCAAGTGGTGAAGAAAGCCAAAGGCATCAAGACTTCATATCTAAAGAAAAAAGTGCAGTTTGAACATTATAAAAGATGTTTATTTCAAAATGTGGAAACAACCGCAACATTCAACACCATCAGAAGCTACAACCATATACTGTATAGTGTAAAGCAAACAAAGTGGGCATTAAGTTATAAGGATGATAAACGCCACATTCTTGAAAATAACATCAACACATTGCCATTCGGCCACTATTCCCTAATCCCTATTGATCAGTAAACCTTTTCTTCGTCCTTTACCTTCTTCCTTTTTCCTTTCGTAAAGAAGAGGGGACATGACAAGCCCAATGTCATGTTCCCTCTTTTTTACACCAACATAAAATGGCCTTGACCTATATCCTAACCGTATATAAAAGAGGATAAACCATTCTAGAGATCAGTACCTTTACAAGCGATGTGGAAGACACAACTGAAGATGGAAGACTTAAAAAATAAAATTGTAAATGAACTTCATAAGCCAGCAAGAAGAAAATTTCCTAGAAGAAGTACAGTTATAAAAGGAATGAATGATCTTTTCCAAGCCGATCTCATTGAAATGATACCACATGGTAAGTTGAATAAAGGATTCAAATACATTTTAGCGATTATAGACTGTTTTACTAAAGTGGCTGATGCCTTACCGCTAAAGGACAAGACTGGTAAAAGTGTTACAAAAGCTATGGAAACGGCTATACAAAGAAATAAATTCAACATCAAACATCTACAAACTGATGATGGGAAAGATTATTTTAACAATGACTTTGCAGCTTTAATGAAGAAGTATAAAATAAATCATTATTCAACAAATTCTGAAGTTAAAGCTTCAATAATAGAAAGATTCAATAGAACATTAAAAGGAGCAATGTATAAAACATTTTCCAAACGAGGATCATATGTTTGGTATGATATCTTACCGCAACTTATAAAAGAATATAACAACAAGTATCATCGAACCATTGGTATGAAGCCTAACCAAGTAAATAGCGGTAATGCTAAGATGGTATTAAAACGTATTAGGAATAATACAACTCCTAAACATGAAAAAATGCAGCCTAAAACATTTAAAGTTGATGATAAAGTTCGTATAAGTAAATACAAAGGAGTATTTAGTAAAAGGTATCTGCCAAACTGGACTAATGAAGTATTTACAATCTATAAAGTGCAACCAACAATACCTGAAACTTACATCTTAAAGGACAACAAGGGTGAATTACTCGAAGGTGGATTCTACGGACATGAGTTGTTAAAATCATCAGTCGGCGATGTATATCTTGTTGAAAAGATTTTACAAAGAAAAAAGGATAAGGTTAAAGTACGTTGGTTGGGATTTGATAAAAGTGAAGACTCTTGGATCCCTACAAAAGACTTGGTATAGCAATTTGTGAAGTCATTACGTGTTTAACCTTTACACAAGATGGAGATTGTGCAACAAAAGGATCGATTTTTTATTAATAATATTGATGAATTAACAGTTGACAACGACAAGTTAAATCATGGAAAACATGGTGAACTACTGCCAAACACAATAAGATGTTTAATAACTGGACCGTCAAATTGTGGAAAGACGAATGTGGTTTTTAACTTAATAACAAATCCTAAAGGATTACGTTTCAACAACATTTACATCTTTTCCAAATCTTTGCAACAACCCAAATACCAATTATTGGATAAGGTACTCGCAAGTGTGCCTGAAGTTAATTTCTACAAGTTTAATGCTAGTGAAACTATAATGGAGCCAAACGAGGCTAAACCATTTTCTATATTTATATTCGATGATGTATCTTGTGAAAATCATGACACTATTAGAAGTTATTTTGCCATGGGGAGACATTACAATATTGATAGCATTTATATTGGTCAAACTTACAGTAAAATTCCAAAACAACTAATAAGAGATAATGCAAATCTACTTATTATCTTCAAGCAGGATGAAACAAATTTAAAGCACATATATAATGATCATGTAAATGCAGACATGTCATTTGATAAATTTAAAGAAATGTGTGGCAAAGCATGGGCTGAAAAATATGGATTTCTAGTTATTATGAAAGAAGAAGCTATAAAAAATGGAAGATATCGTATAGGGTTGGATAAATTTGTATTAATCCATTGAACGATTGATGATACGTTTAGTAATAGATTGGTCTTCGCAGCGTAAACATGGTGAACCAAGAAAAACTATTGAAAGAAATAAAATCACTGAGTGACTCGATTAGACTTAAAAATCGAGCATTAAGAATGGGTTTGAATGAAAGAGAAGAATTTCTGGAGACTACATTTAAGCCTATTACAGAACCTTTAAAACAGATAACAGAAACTATTGGTAAACCTCATTATGAAGGAGATGTTTTGCTACCTGTTTCTAAATTTGAAGTAAAAAGTTTAAAAAAGGAAGAAGATGATGATTCTTACACAAGTGATAGTGAAGTTTCTCAAAAAGAAGAAGAAACAAGACAAGAAGAACCAGAAATAAATATTGAAAAAGAAGAAGAACAAGAACAACATATACCTGAAGCAGAACAATCAATTCCAAATCTAACAAAATTAAGTAGTGATATATTGCAACAAGGACCTCTTGGAAGAAAGTATATCATGAAGATGTTACATGAAATAAAAGATAACCCAAAATTACACAAGTCACATGTATATGGTGCGAGAATTGATGGAAATGAATTAAAAATAGGAGATTCAAAAGTATATTTGACTTAAGATGATGATATTGTTATTGGTGAGCATAAATATAAAGGAACAAAAGGATTATTTGAACTGATTTTCAAAAATATACCTATAAGATATACGCTTCAAGATTTAAATACTTTTAAAGAAATTTTGCAAAATACTAATGCTCATAAGAAGAATTACTCCAAAGATTCAATGATAAATAGAACACGTGCAACTAAATATACGGTTGTAATAAAAAGATTGTTTCCCCTGAAAAAACTACCAACATTACGAACTGCACCAGCTGTGAAGAAACCGCTTAAGAGGAAGTCATTATCACTTATGGACTTATCACTTATTGATGAATATGGTAAAAAGAAAAAAGGAGAAACTTCGACATCTGGTAAAGGTTTAATGAAAAACCTATATAATACAAATGTGATTTACTATAATGATATAAACAAATTGGTTGATAGAATGAGACTATTACATGAAGCCATGGAAGCTGGTCATACAGGTTTAAATAATGAATGGGTGGCTTTAGTTGACGAACTTCGAAATCGTGGAATAGTTGTATAAATCATCACGGATATATAAGAAAGCTGTGAGCATACAGTGGATCAGTTCAATCATGAGCGTCGACAAGTTCGGACGGTACTCCGGGCTAGGAGTACAAGGAGGAGAAAACAGAAAAAGAAGTGGATTGCCGCAAACACCTGAAGGTGACTATGATATGAGTAACAAACGTTTAAAATTTGTTAAAGACCCAGAAGAAGATACTGATGGAGCGAATTTAAAGACAGTAAAAGAGGCTACTTCAACATCATTGAAATTAGACAAGAATACTTACGATGTTAAATCACATAGAATAATTAATGTTGGTAAACCAACTGACAGTTCTGATGCAATTACTAAAGAGTATTTATCATCTGAACTTTCAAATACTTTAAAATTACAATGGGGTTATAATTTAAAAGATGGACAGACATATGATGCTGGAAATCATAGAATAACCAACGTGGCAAATCCAAAAAATGATAAAGATTCAGTTAATAAAGAATATTTACATTCTATAATACCGGAAAAGACTCAACGCGGATTTTCTTTTTATAAATTTATAATAAATGACATTGGATACCCAAAGGAAGATGGGGATGCTGTAAACCTGAAATACATCAAGGACAACTGTATTTTACAAGATGGTGATGAAATCGATTGTCATGGGAAAGTGTTGTCAAATGTAAAGTTCGCTTCTCAACCAAAAGACGCTGTTACTATGGAACAATTATCTAAAGAATTAAAAAGGGGAACATCGAATTTTGTAAAACATGAAGATGCCGTGCTAAAGCGAGGAGATACATTTATACATGGAAATGAAAAGTTTGATTTAATGCAAGGAAATAATGATGAATGGGATGCAGGACATAAAACAATAACAAATGGAAGATTTGGTATAAAAGATACAGATGTACCTCTAATGGTGCAAACATTAATTGCGAGTGGTGGTACATTAGGTACATACAATGGTCGTAATAGAAGAATAAAAGATATTTATCCTGGTTATGAAGATGATGATTGTGTTACATTAAGACAAACAATAACTTGGGATAAACACTTTGGGACCAAATATGATGCAAAGATGAAGAAAATAATTAATATTTTACCAGGAGAAGATTTAAATGATGCTGCTACTATTGGACAAGTCATAACAACGTCGAAAAGTGATTCGACTGCTTACACGTGTAATGATAAACGTATTATGCAGTTACACGATCCCCAACATCCAAAAGATGCTGTAACTTTAGACTGTTTAATAAGAATAGTGGGCAATTTACTTATCGATACCCACAATCATATAGCTAGTACAACGAGTCATGTGATGATTCAACCCGATGAACGAGAAGCTTGGATTAAAAATAGAATTATAAATCAGTATATAATTAATTTGAATAATTAAGTATTTAAATATAAAAATTGTGCATGTGTTATTCATTTATGTAAAGCAGCTCGTGGAGTAAACACGCTGGTTATATAAGACGACATAATGAAGACCGCAACGCTCAGTCGTCGTCAAGACAGCGGCAAGAAAGGACGTGGTATAACATCAGCTGCGTTATCCCTGCTAAGACGGATTCCTGTTGGTGCTGTTCTAAATCGAGCAATAGACGCTTTACCATACGAATTTCATCTGCCCGGAGGCTATCAATATTGTGGACCCGGAACTAAGTTGGCAAAACGTTTAGCAAGAGGAGATCCTGGAATTAATAAATTAGATCAAGCTTGCAAAGAACACGATATAGCGTATTCCAAGTTTGCAGATTCAACAAATAGATCAATAGCGGATAGAGCGCTAGCGGAAAAAGCTTGGCAAAGGGTTAAATCAAGTGACGCCAGTATTGCGGAAAAAGCAGCAGCTTGGGCAGTGACAACAGCCATGAAGACGAAAGCTAAGTTTGGTGGTGGAAGACGACGCGGGAGAAAACCTAGTAAAAAAGAAGCTGCAAAAAGAGGCGGGAACATCAAAAGAAGACGTCGCACTAACCCTAAAAGGAAAGTCAAGAAAACATCCATATGGTCAATGGTAAAAAACGGATCGGGTCTTTACTTAAGACCGTACCGTGTGTATTAAATGAGAAGAATAAATTGATAATTCCAAATGAAGCATTAACAAACTATCAACTGTCAAAATATGTGAAATGTTTAAGAATACCATTCTTCAGAGGAGTTTTTATGAAAGATACATTACCAAATAGAGTGTGGAAAAATGAAACTGAAATAGTAAACTTAGACTCTAATTATGGACCAGGTACTCATTGGGTATGTTATAAAAAACTTGGAGAAAATGTTTACTACTTTGATAGTTTTGGAAATTTACCGCCACCAAAAGAACTTCAACATTATTTTCGGGACTCCAAGAATATATTCTACAACTACAAAAGAGAGCAACCTAGCAATACAGAAATATGCGGACATTTATGTTTAGAGTTCCTAGCGAAGAGCGTCAGTCAGCTTTAAGATGTCATCGTATACAGTGTCGCTGAGCGGAAATTCGTCAACATTGAAAAGTACACTTTTCCCAGCGTTACGTTTATCTACGGACAAACTATGGGAAGCAGCATTATTGGATTTGACTACATACAATTCAATTCCCAATGTTACAGAAGGAAAAAATAATTTACTACATTATTATGAGAGTAAAGATGAAAAAGGAAATTATTCACAATTGAAAATAATTCCATTATCTACAGGAGCATATGAAATAGACGATATAAACCAATTATTACAAAAAAAGCTTGGAGAAGAAAATATTTCTATAAAAGGTAATAATAATACATTAAAAGCAGAAATAACTTCAAAGTATTATATAGATTTTAGCTTAGACCACTCAATCGGCAATTTGCTCGGATTTTCAAAGAAGAAAGGAATTTTAGCTCCTGGAAATGATTATACTGGCGATACAACAGTAACAATATTAAAGGTGAACAGTATTGATGTAACGTGTAATATTATACACGGATCATATAGAGATAGAGTAAATCAACACATATTACATACATTTTACCCCACAGTAGCTCCTGGTTTTAAAATAGTTGAGAAGCCACAAAACCTGATATACCTACCGTTAAACACCAGTTTCATTTCAGACATCGTACTGAACATATTGGATCAAGACGGCATTAGTGTTGACTTTAGAGGAGAAACAATAACTATACGGTTACATATCAGAGCAGCAACATAAAGTCAACATGGGATTATCATTTAAACCACAACGGAAGAGTCGGGAGCTCAGTAGCTCCTCAACATTCGACGAGTTAACACCGGACAACATACGCTTCCTACAAAAGATCGGACTAAAACTTGCCAACCATGGATATACTGGATATAGCGCAAGGACCGACATTCGACGAAACCCTATGGGAGAAGGAATATCACACTCACAACCCTTACACTTCATCAAAATTAAATAATAATGATGAAATAAGGATTCCCATTCAACAACAAGATATCTACACATTACCATGTGAAAGTTATTTATATATCGAAGGAAGAGTAACAACATTGGATGGAAAATCTGGTTCAACTGTTCCTTTTATAAATAACCCTATGGCATATCTGTTTGATGAAATTAGATATGAGATATCTGGAGTAACAGTTGATTCAACAAAAAAAGTTGGTATATCAACAACTTTGAAAGGATTGACTTCAATAACACCCCATGAAAAGAATTCTTTAATCTCGGCTGGATGGGTGACTCCTGATAAAGACACTATTACTCCTAATTCAAAAGGTTACTTTGATTTTAATGTGCCTTTACGATTGCTTTTGGGATTCGCAGAAGATTACAAGAGAATAATAATAAATGTAAAGCAAGAACTGGTACTGCTCAGATCTTCAACGAATAAGGATGTAATACAAGCGCCAAGTGGAACAAAAGATGCCGATTTGGAATGGCAACTTCAATTGGATAAAGTTGTATGGAGAGTACCACATGTCAGATTGGCGGATGAACATCGAGTATTATTATTGAAAAAATTAAAATCTGACCGTGATATTGTAATACCATTTAGAAGTTGGGAATTTCATGAATACCCCATATTGCCTCAAACAGAAAGACAAACATGGACTGTTAAAACCTCTACTTATTTAGAACGAGCAAGGTACATAATAGTCGGTTTTCAGACTAAACGAAAAGATGTTATAACTGCGCACGCTGGTCAATTTGACCATTGCAAGATAAAGAATTGCAAAGTTTTTCTAAACTCTCAGTTCTTTCCATATGACAGTTTAAATGTTTCATTTGACAAGAAACGTTATTCCATTCTATATGACATGTATGCAAGATTTCAATCGTCATATTATGGTAAGACAAATACACCACTACTATCACCAGAACAATTTTATTCAAAAGCTCCAATTGTTGTAATCGATTGTTCAAAACAAAATGAATCTGTGAAATCTTCAAGTGTAGATATAAAAATTGAAATGGAATTTGAAGATAAAATACCAGATGGAACTTCAGCATACTGTTTAATTCTACATGACAAAATAGTTACTTACACACCGCTGACAGGAATTGTGAAGAATGTACTTTAAAAAAGATTAATACAACATCTGCACGATTTGTAAGGTTTTTACAAAAGATCAACAATATCTAGGTCATCTGCGAGTATAAAAGCGAGAAAGAAGAGCTGGAAATTCATTTCATCTTTGATTGTCGTATGGGTAACATCGTCCGCAAGATGAGTTCTGCTACATCAAGTGCTAATGAAGAAACTACACCTCTTATGGCTGACAATAGTTTGGATATAGAAAGACAAGTTGAACAGGAAATGGAAGAGTTCCTCAAGTTTAAACATAAGAAGACAGACGAAGAGGAAGTTGAAAAAGAAACGAAGAAAAGGAAAATTGAAGATAACATTTCTACCAACATCTTAATGGAGGTATTTCTTAGAATATTTTATCCTATTTCTTCTTGTATGACAAAGACTGTGTCTGCTGGAGTAATGAAATCATTGGATTACTCTCCAACTGTTATTTTGAATCACGGATCTAAAATGGTAACCTTCACTGAATCTTCTTGGGAATCTTTTATGAAACATATACATCTTTTGGAATGCTATTTGAGTAACAATACGTTTGGAAGAAAAACAAAACTAGGTTTGTTCGAATCAAATATTGAAATCGATATTGTTAAACAACGTGGTCAACAACTAGTTCGATTTAGAGATTTAACTAAATATAATATAAAAATACATTTGACAAAAGAAGAGTTTTACGCTTTAACTTGTGCTACTGGTCCTATAACAAGATATTTAAAACAGCTAATATTCTCAAGTACAATTATCAAAGATTATTTAACTGATGCATTGGATAGACAACCATATGTTCCAATCCTATACGGTCCAGTAGATACTTCAATCTTCAATAGGATCCCGCATGAAGTAGAGATGTGGAGACAGTTACACCACAATCAAACCAACTTTAATTTAGATGAAGAAAAAAAGCAAGAAAACAAGGAAAACGAATCACGTTTCAACAATCAACAATCAACAACAAATTAAACAGACAAAGAATATTTTAAGTAAGAAGAAGAAGAATGTTGGAGTATAAAAGGCTGTCAATCCGCATTGACATACCAGTTGTCTACTGAACGTCATCATGGATAAACGAGTTTCATTCTCTAAGAAGACGGAAATAATGGAAGTAAAGCGAGGTATCATAGAGTTTCAGGCATTCCGTGGTAATGATGGAAATTTTATAATTAAAGAGTTAGTGGTACTAGATATGATAACATCTGTTGTTTATCATTTTTTATTCATGCCTCCTTTGCCGTTCAACAGATTAACAACCAAAGCTAAAGTAACAAACAAATGGTTGATGAAACATTTTCATAATCTAACATGGGATGAAGGTTTTATAACCTACAATATGATGCCACACATTATGAATCATTTCTGCAAAGAGTTCAAAACTATTTTTACAAGAGGATTGGAAAAAGCAAATTGGATACAAGCATATACAAACCATGAAGTGATAAATGTGCAAATGGAGAAAGATTTTTATTGCTACTTTGCTAACATCTGTATTGCATCTAAAAACTTTAAACATCGGCAGTCTCAATGTGCTTTAAAGAACGCATATCGTTTGAATGTCTATCTCCAGCAAAGTGGTGGGGGAAGCGATGGGTATAAAAGCGAGAGCGGCACTATGACAATGCATGAGTATTACTCTAACCTCCGAGGAGTCAACACCTCTGACGCGCAAGCACAAGAAGAAGAAGACGAACAATAGTAAGAAAAAATAATGGCATCGCAAACTTTTCTACAGTCGCTTGTTGATCAATTCAACAAACATTCTAAATCTACAATACTACCGACTAAGAAATGTTCAGAATTGAAAGAAGAAAAACATTACATTATTCACACTATTAAGAAGATGGAAACATCAGTTGGAGACGCCATCAATTGCACATTGAGTGAAGCACCCTACACACCTGGTGATGAACCGAAATTTCAAGTATTTCTTCCCAAACGCTTCGTTCAACTGCTGCAGAATGAAGATTTACGACTGATTCACCCCGGCGCACTCTATTTGGCATCCCACGGTCCTAGTGGAACCAACTCTACTGAACTTACACTTCATGTTATGCCTACTAGCAACTAGTCTGTAGTTTATATATACTGTTGTACATGTGTGTAACTGATTTTAAATAAATAAAAAATAAAAATGAAAAAAAAAATAAGAAAAGGCAACATATCGATAGTGTTTCTGCACTATCGATATGTTGCTTTTTTTAAAAACACGTTTGGATGACCTTGACCTAGTTTCGAGGGTATATAAAGGCCGTAATTTTCTTGAGGATTATATCAGTCTACGACTACCTTTCGTGCTGTACACATCTCTGTTGGCTCTCCAGTTATTACGAATAACAACATGTCTCTTAAGGTTAAGTGTGCATCATATGATACCACCACCATTACAACTTTTGAAGAACTCGACGATTTTATTAATGAACTGCGAGTGTTACTTGCCGGTGGTTATCGTTTAAATATTGATGTTTACGCTAACAACATGAGGATGTTTCCTAAACAGAAGTTCTGCAACGAAGAAGTATTCGTTTCCACACAACCTTCAACTACAACACCATCTACTCAAAGTAATGTTAAGTTCCAGAAATATTACTAATGTTAAATAATATCAAGTGGTCGCTGTAGCATCTATAAAAGGACCGTGTAACCTAACAGAATCATCATTTGCTCTCCAACTGACGCAGCGAAAACAACTACTAATACCATGTTGTACAGAATGATGATTGAATTCAATGGAAAAATCTACGGAAAAGACTATCAAAGTGTAGAACAAATGACGTCCGATCTTCAAGTATTGACTAAAGAGGGATTCCAACCAAAATTAATTCTAAAATTTCCTGAAGTACATCCACTCTCCACTGAAGATCTCATCGCCATGGCTAAAGAAGAAAAAGAAAAATACAAACAAGATGTAAAGAAAGAAAAAGAAAATGAAAACTCAGTATCTTAAATAAATACATCTTACACTTGTAAGATGATCTTTTTTAAAACTCCATTTGGATGACCTTGAGATTACCCCCACCACTTTTCCTAGTCTATAAAACACGCTATCCTACACTATACAACTTCATTTCTTGCCAACACTTAGAAGCGCCAACATGGAAGAGAAGAAAAACGAGGACGCACCGCGCTACTGTTGTGAACAAAAATGCACCGATTTAGGAAGATGGATGGTAGACGGATTAGCTTGTACAAAGTGTGAATTCTTCGGATCCTGTTACTGCAAATGCAAGACAAAGCAACTACCACCACCGGAATTGCGAACCATCAAGATTTATAAATCACGATACTTCCACACTTGCTGTCCCCAGAGGTGTATCAAATTTCATCCGGAAAAACTTGTCAATTGTCGAGAGTGCAATGCATATTATAAAGACGACTTTTGTACATGCATCATAAGTGCGTGCAAGTACAGATCAGATTGGTCTACTGATCCTGTTGAAGCTTCAGATGTATAGCTGTAGTCACTGACTGCACTCCTTTTTTAAAACTCCATTTGATTGACCTTGAGATTACCCCCACCACTTATTTTTTACAACATATATTCTACGGATCATTCGATACGCTTCTCATTCTTATTTCATTACTCGCACTGAGAACAACATGGATGATAAATTCATTTCCTTTCAACATTTAATTACCGACAGAGAAGAGATGGAAGAACTATTCCAAAACTTACTCACACTCATTGATAACTATCCTTTAAGATGGATCAACATCACAGTGCAATACGTCAATCCTACCAAAATATTTTCATCCTCATCATCATCTTCTGCCACCTCCATGTCTTCATCGTCGCAAAGTGCAGAGGAAGAGGAACAGACAACTAATGGTGTTAAAATTGTTGAATTAAACGACGAGGAACAAGAAATGCAAGCTCTGGTTAAATATAAATTTAATATTTAATTTACAAACATTATTAGTATTCCTAACTTAAAAATACAACTAATGGTTATCTTAATACACCTCCTACTACCTACCCGAACGGCGTTTCGCTGCGAAATGCGCTGGCCAACGATTCGCATGGGGGTATATCACCCTTCCCCCACCACGCCACCACCCCTCCACTTCCCCCACCACGCCACCACCCCTCCACTTCCCCCTCCACCGCCCTTTCCCGCATATAAGCGAGCCGCTGACTGACGCTCGCCATTTGTTTCCCGACTCCCGTACGATGAACAACGATCCGCTAGCACTAATGAAATCTACTTTTGTAATTAGAACAAGACATGATTTAAAAGATATAATGGAAACTTTAGAAGATATTATAGACAAATTCCACTGCATCACTATGAATTTGGAACTTGCTTACGGTTGTCCAACATGCGATAGAGTTGAGACTGAAGATGAAGATAGTTTGCTAAAACTCACTCCTGCATCCTCCAAAACTACACCGACAGCTGACGACGACGTTTGATCGGACACACAACTGTTTTTTTTTAACCCCCCACCACTTTCCAGTAAATATGCCCTGTCCTCATCTTCGTTTCTCATTTCATCGCCAACTTTCCGACCGTCAACACCGCTCCCGTTTCACCTACAGAAATTAAAACAAGCACATAAACATGATGGATGATTTTTCACTTAAAACACAATTGGAAGAGGACAGACTCAAACTAGAGATCAACAGGCTGCAATTGGAAACGGAAAATCAACAAGGGATGGTTCGCCTGCTGCAACTGTTCAAATGCGTACTGTGCATGTTGTGCGTCTACCTTCTCTTCGCCACCACCTTCGGCGTCTACCACTCCCTCACCAGTGGACGGCACTCCAACACCTCTCTGCACAAGAACACGACTTTGATTTAATTTTAAAAATAAACTAAAACCTCCAACCCCGAAGCCGCCCCACCCCTCCCCATTCCCACCGAGCCCCTGCGGCTCCCACTTTTTTAAAACCCCCTCCGGATGACCTTGACCCACTTCCCAAACCCATCCATCACTGTCACCCCCACCCCACACTTCCAACCCCACACCTGCCACTTCCAACCAATGACCTTGACCTGAGCCAGGAGTAACCAAAAGACACTACTCATTCATCTTAATGTGGATGTAATACGTGCGTTCTTTAGCCCCATCGCTTCGACTCAAAATATCTTACCAAAAACAATGACACGTAAATGATATACAATCGTGAATCCTACAACGATGCGTATAATTTCTAGTGAATCTTGAATATTTTGCTGTGGTAAACTTAGCTAACTTTAACTTTAATACGTAATGGCAGGGTCAACAATTCTATAAAAAATATGACATTTTGTCCGAGGAGTTAAAATTTTGGGAATTTTGGACAGTTCCCTTAGTTCTTTAGGGCTAGATTTTCTCTTTTTACCAGTCACATCCTACTTCTGTTTCGTCCCAGAGGCAAAAGTCATCTGAAAATGGCTTTTTTAACTGAGAGGGGAGAGGACCAAGGGAGTACTTGAAACAAGATAAAGTTCAAAAATACTTTGATACTTCGATAATACTTTGATGTAACGGTTGAGTTTTTTTTTTTTTTTTTTTTTTTTTTTTTTTTTTTTTTTTTTTTGATTGGTGATAATATAGAATGATAATCATAGCTAATGCAGAATTTAAAAATGTTGTAAAAACACACTTTGCGCTAACTAAAACCAGAGTAAAAACATCACGTTTTATATTTGTCTTGTTTAAATACAGTGTAGAACAGTGTTTTTTTTACGTTCACAGCTTTCAATATTCTTTTTTACCTTGTCCTAAATGGTAAGTTTTCATAACTTTTATGTCCTAATTATTTTATCTTGATGCTATCAGAATCCATATTTATATCCAACGTTTATTCAGTTCTACCCATAGGTGATGAAAACTTCCACAACAGATTCTTAAACTCTGTTGGTTCTCCATCACAATAAAAGGAATGTACCTATAATTAGTACTCCCTTGTAGTAATAATTTTTAATATGTTTTACAAAACTAAAACCCTTTTGTAGAGAGTTTTCCACCCGTAAAATACGTATTGTTGAAAATTTAACCGATTCATTGGATAAGTTTGATAAAAAGTTTGATTTAAATACATTTTAAAATAAAATTCTTATTTTCCGTCATGTCTATTTTTGCTAATGCATAGTAAGTAGTTTGACAAGAAGTGAAGTTCAAGCGTGAAGAAATGTCTGTTTTAAAAGGCTCTTCGTCTGCACTTTGGAATTTGACTTAGGGGAAAAGTGCTTCCTTAACTGTTTACTTAAAGAAAGGATAGAAATCAGTTCCTGTTAAACGCATACATTTAAAATTTAAATATCTCGGAAATAATTACAACGATTAACTGTATGAATCTCTTTATCTACGTATTAAAAAAATCGTTCAAAAAATTAAAATTAAAAACTTAAATTAAAAAAATTAAGAGTTACCAAAGTCAAACCCGCTGCTTATCGAACTCTTAAACGTAAAGGTTTCAAATTAAAATACAGGTTATGGACCATTGATAGCTCGGTATTTAAAAGAAATTACGCAATTCGCTTATCAGCTGATTGTTTCATTACGATTCATGTTTTATAATTTCTTTATTTACCTAACCACAAAGGAGTGTCATCATATGTAAGTGAAAGTGACGATTAGGTCAAGCAACATCTGTGGACACGTTTTGGATGGGTGACTGCCAATAAATAATACATTTTTGACATATTTATCACAGTCATTTAATAGTAATTAGTAATTTAATCACAAATTTAGGTCAACCGTAGATAAAGTGGTGTATGCAACGATTGTATTCAGACTTTTAGTAATTCTTGAGATATTTAGAACACTCGCTTTTGTCGTGTCCTAACTTACATCTCAATTAAGGCTTTAAGGCCTTCATAATACAATAAATTTTAATTTGTGAAATTTAAGTGTGCAAGTTTGCAATTTTAAGAGTTTGCTTGGGGACAGATAAATATATATTTAGTTGCAGTAAATGGGAGATGACACACGGCCACGCGAAAATGCCGGGTGGGTCCCCTCTGCTTCCATAAATATGCACCCTTTCCTTTGATGAATGTGGTGCATACTACTATCAGAAAACTTCATTTTATTCTCATTACCGTATGTTACTTTAAGCATCTCCTGCGGCTGGATGCAGTTCCTCATATTCGTGTCTTAACTTTGAATTCCGTCTTAAGTGTAATCGGGGAAACGTCCGGTATGTAGTGTGTCGCCGCCGTAAGGCCTTCATATTACAATTTTTGCATAAACTACTATTTAACTAGTTCACATTTTTCACGTATCCAGTTTTTAAATATACTTCTACTCTTGATTGGTAAACAGCATGTTTCATAATCACGTTATTTAGAGGAATGAATTTCCGAAAGCGCATTTCAAGTAATCTTCTCTAGTTTGCGATGGATGTAATGTAAAATTGCCTCATCTGACAATACAGTACACTTTTCCAGCTTGTGATCAGCTGATTGGATAATATTTTAAGTAAATATATATAATTACAACTTTTAAATGCAATGTCTATCATATAATACTAAAGTTCCAGCTATTGTTTAGTATCCGTTATATGCCTTTAGAAATGTTTCATTTATAAAGGTCCAATTTGCATTGTGGATACATTTTATAATCGTACCGTACATACAGGGTGAGTTTCTTAAAGTGATTCAATAGCTAACTTTTTTATTTTAATTTGACAGTATACTTCTTATGGAGGACCCCCTTTACTTTTTTATTTTGCTTTCAGGTATGTATTTCACTTTTCAGTATTTTCCAATATGGCGGCCAACTTTAAAATTTCTTATGGACCACCCTAAATTTTATGGTGTTTTTGAAATTTCCATGTGATTTCAAGACTTTTTTATTCTTTGTAATTTTTTTCTAATCACATGGTAATTTAAAAAATGCCATAAAATGTAGGGTGTTCCTTAAGAAATTTTAAAGTTGGCCGCCATATTGGAAAATGGCGGGAAATTCTGAAAAGTGAAATACATACCTGAAAGCAAAATAAAAAATGAAAGGGGGTCCCCCATTAGAAGTATACTGTCAGATATAGAATAAAAAGGTTAGCTATTGAATCACTTTAAGAAACTCGCCCTGTATATTCTACTAGGTACATCAAAACTTGATTGTTGTTCAAAACCGATCAAAGCCCTGCCAGCCTGAGGGTGACCCGAGTGACGGCGACGCGACCGCGACGTGGTGTCAATGCAGGCCGCACCGCACAAACCACATCTCACAGGCACAGAGACACCCGCCTAATGAAACTGGCTTTGGGTCTCCATTATCTTCAACGTATCTAAAACTTTTACTTGTAACTAAAACTTCATTAATATTCAGAACTGAGATACTGTTAAATGTCTGTCGTTTTTAGATTAAAACTTTGTGTGGTCTCTTAGTTTTGTTTTCACGCAATTGAACGATGTGTATTGTTGAAGTACGAAACGATAAAGTATTTCTGTTCTAAAACGTTAATGATCTGTTAAAGCATTCATGATGGAAAGAATTTACTTCACTCTTCTCCAAATTTTATTGACAAGAAAAGAGGGTTTCCTATCTTTTTCCCACGTGGCAAATGCTAAACTATTTCATTTTTTTCAAGCTAGGTATTTTCTTCTTGTAAATGGAATGTACTTAGTTTAAAAAATTGTTGTGGGTTTTAAATATAGATCCATTTAAATTAGTCGATGCCAATTTGTAGACTGTTAAAGTAATCTACCTCGTATTCGCTAATGTTTAGATAGAACGTTTTTAAAATCAGTATCCAGTAACATGGTCCATATCTTCGTTGTACCTATATTTTTATAGACAGGTTGTCTTTATTTCCCATATTTTCCCTAGTACCTGAAATCGGAGATATACTGAAATCAAATCTCATTTATACCAAAAATATCATGGGAAATCCAGACTTAATGTAATATACTAACTACAAAATACAGGTAAGAAACATTTTGTCCCTTATTGTCCTTCAATACAATAGGATATTTAATTGTATGTTATTTTACATTATAACAAAGTGATACAATATTCCAGTTGCGAGAAAAACTCAAAATAATCAATGGTTCTGAAAGATTATATGACTTTTCCCACCTTTTTGAACTATTGCACGTGTTTGCTAGAATTGGAATAAAACATAAATATGACTATATTTACCTAAAATAAATATATTTGTCAAAACTTTTAAAAAAGACGATAAACTATTTTGTGTGTAGAACAGTGCAAAAACTTAAGTATTTGCAAAGTAAAAATACATAATAAAATAAAATAACATAAAATAAAAACTTTTTAAAGTATTAAAAACTAAACTACCCTTAATGGAATCCTCACATAAATCCTAGAGAAATTATGCGGTTACACAAATTGAGGCGGTGCGTTGGAGGACGTTAGAGCTCAATCACCGAGTAAATATAACGAGATTGGCCTCCGTCCATCTCACGATGCACCGGTCATGTGCTCGCCAGGCGCCTCGGAGTGTGAGGTACTACTGGAGGCGGACGTTAGAGCTCAATCACCGAGTAAATATAACGAGATTGGCCTCCGTCCATCTCACGATGCACCGGTCATGTGCTCGCCAGGCGCCTCGGAGTGTGAGGTACTACTGGAGGCGGACGTTAGAGCTCAATCACCGAGTAAATATAACGTGATTGGCCTCCGTCCATCTCACGATGCACCGGTCATGTGCTCGCCAGACGCCTCGGAGTGTGAGGTACTACTGGAGGTGGTGTGTTGGCGGACGTTAGAGCTCAATCAGCAAGTAAATATAACGTGATTGGCCTCCGTCCATCTCACGATGCACCGGTCATGTGCTCGCCAGGCGCCTCGGAGTGTGAGGTACTACTGGAGGCGGTGTGTTGGCGGACGTTAGAGCTCAATCAGCAAGTAAATATAACGTGATTGGCCTCCGTCCATCTCACGATGCACCGGTCAGGTGCTCGCCAGGCGCCTCGGAGTGTGAGGTACTACTGGAGGCGGACGTTAGAGCTCAATCACCGAGTAAATATAACGAGATTGGCCTCCGTCCATCTCACGATGCACCGGTCATGTGCTCGCCAGGCGCCTCGGAGTGTGAGGTACTACTGGAGGCGGACGTTAGAGCTCAATCAGCAAGTAAATATAACGTGATTGGCCTCCGTCCATCTCACGATGCACCGGTCATGTGCTCGCCAGGCGCCTCGGAGTGTGAGGTACTACTGGAGGCGGACGTTAGAGCTCAATCACCGAGTAAATATAACGAGATTGGCCTCCGTCCATCTCACGATGCACCGGTCATGTGCTCGCCAGGCGCCTCGGAGTGTGAGGTACTACTGGAGACGGACGTTAGAGATCAATCACCGAGTAAATATAACGTGATTGGCCTCCGTCCATCTCACGATGCACCGGTCATGTGCTCGTCAGGCGCCTCGGAGTGTGAGGTACTACTGGAGGCGGTGTGTTGGCGGACGTTAGAGCTCAATCAGCGAGTAAATATAAGGTGATTGGCCTCCGTCCATCTCACGATGCACCGGTCATGTGCACTCCAGGCGCCTCGGAGTGTGAGGTACTACTGGAGGCGGACGTTAGAGTTTAATCAGCAAGTAAATATAACGTGATTGGCCTCCGTCCATCTCACGATGCACCGGTCATGTGCTCGCCAGGCGCCTCGGAGTGTGAGGTACTACTGGAGGCGGACGTTAGAGCTCAATCAGCAAGTAAATATAACGTGATTGGCCTCCGTCCATCCCACGATGCACCGGTCATGTGCACTCCAGGTGCCTCGGAGTGTGAGGTACTACTGGAGCGGACGTTAGAGCTCAATCACCGAGTAAATATAACGAGATTGGCGTCCGTCCATCTCACGATGCACCGGTCATGTGCTCGCCAGGCGCCTCGGAGTGTGAGGTACTACTGGATGCGGACGTTAGAGCTCAATCACCGAGTAAATATAACGTGATTGGCCTCCGTCCATCTCACGATGCACCGGTCATGTGCTCGCCAGGCGCCTCGGAGTGTGAGGTACTACTGGAGGCGGACGTTAGAGCTCAATCAGCAAGTTAATATAACGAGATTGGCCTCCGTCCATCTCACGATGCACCGGTCATGTATTCGCCTGGCTCTTCGGAGTGTGAGGTACTACTGGAGGCGGTCGTTAGAGCTCAATCAGCAAGTAAATATAACGAGATTGGCCTCCGTCCATCTCACGATGCACCGGTCATGTATTCGCCTGGCGCCTCGGAGTGTGAGGTACTACTGGAGGCGGACGTTAGAGCTCAATCAGCAAGTAAATATAACGTGATTGGCCTCCGTCCATCTCACGATGCACCGGTCATGTGCTCGCCAGGCGCCTCGGAGTGTGAGGTACTACTGGAGGCGGACGTTAGAGCTCAATCAGCAAGTAAATATAACGTGATTGGCCTCCGTCCATCCCACGATGCACCGGTCATGTGCACTCCAGGTGCCTCGGAGTGTGAGGTACTACTGGAGCGGACGTTAGAGCTCAATCACCGAGTAAATATAACGAGATTGGCGTCCGTCCATCTCACGATGCACCGGTCATGTGCTCGCCAGGCGCCTCGGAGTGTGAGGTACTACTGGAGGCGGACGTTAGAGCTCAATCACCGAGTAAATATAACGAGGTTGGCCTCCGTCCATCTCACGATGCACCGGTCATGTGCTCGGCAGGCGCCTCGGAGTGTGAGGTACTACTGGAGGCGGTGTGTTGGCGGACGTTAGAGCTCAATCAGCAAGTAAATATAACGTGATTGGCCTCCGTCCATCTCACGATGCACCGGTCATGTGCTCGCCAGGCGCCTCGGAGTGTGAGGTACTACTGGAGGCGGTGTGTTGGCGGACGTTAGAGCTCAATCAGCAAGTAAATATAACGTGATTGGCCTCCGTCCATCTCACGATGCACCGGTCATGTGCACTCCAGGCGCCTCGGAGTGTGAGGTACTACTGGAGGCGGACGTTAGAGCTCAATCAGCAAGTAAATATAACGTGATTGGCCTCCGTCCATCTCACGATGCACCGGTCATGTGCTCGCCAGGCGCCTCGGAGTGTGAGGTACTACTGGAGGCGGACGTTAGAGCTCAATCAGCAAGTAAATATAACGTGATTTGCCTCCGTCCATCTCACGATGCACCGGTCACGTGCACTCCAGGCGCCTCGGAGTGTGAGGTACTACTGGAGGCGGACGTTAGAGCTCAATCAGCAAGTAAATATAACGTGATTGGCCTCCGTCCATCTCACGATGCACCGGTCATGTGCTCGCCAGGCGCCTCGGAGTGTGAGGTACTACTGGAGGCGGTGTGTTGGCGGACGTTAGAGCTCAATCAGCAAGTAAATATAACGTGATTGGCCTCCGTCCATCTCACGATGCACCGGTCATGTGCTCGCCAGGCGCCTCGGAGTGTGAGGTACTACTGGAGGCGGTGTGTTGGCGGACGTTAGAGCTCAATCAGCGAGTAAATATAACGTGATTGGCCTCCGTCCATCTCACGATGCACCGGTCATGTGCACTCCAGGCGCCTCGGAGTGTGAGGTACTACTGGAGGCGGACGTTAGAGCTCAATCAGCAAGTAAATATAACGTGATTGGCCTCCGTCCATCTCACGATGCACCGGTCATGTGCACTCCAGGCGCCTCGGAGTGTGAAGTACTACTGGAGGCGGACGTTAGAGCTTAATCAGCAAGTAAATATAACGTGATTGGCCTCCGTCCATCTCACGATGAACCGGTCATGTGCTCGCCAGGCTCCTCGGAGTGTGAGGTACTACTGGAGGCGGACGTTAGAGCTCAATCACCGAGTAAATATAACGTGATTGGCCTCCGTCCATCTCACGATGCACCGGTCATGTGCTCGCCAGGCGCCTCGGAGTGTGAGGTACTACTGGAGGCGGTGTGTTGGCGGACGTTAGAGCTCAATCAGCGAGTAAATATAACGTGATTGGCCTCCGTCCATCTCACGATGCACCGGTCATATGCTCGCCAGGCGCATCGGAGTGTGAGGTACTACTGGAGGCGGTGTGTTGGCGGACGTTATAGCTCAATCAGCGAGTAAATATAACGTGATTGGCCTCCGTCCATCTCACGATGCACCGGTCATGTGCTCGTCAGGCGCCTCGGAGTGTGAGGTACTACTGGAGGCGGACGTTAGAGCTCAATCACCGAGTAAATATAACGTGATTGGCCTCCGTCCATCTCACGATGCACCGGTCATGTGCTCGCCAGGCGCCTCGGAGTGTGAGGTACTACTGGAGGCGGACGTTAGAGCTCAATCAGCAAGTAAATATAACGTGATTGGCCTCCGTCCATCTCACGATGCACCGGTCATGTGCTCGCCAGGCGCCTCGGAGTGTGAGGTACTACTGGAGGCGGACGTTAGAGCTCAATCAGCAAGTAAATATAAGGTGATTGGCCTCCGTCCATCTCACGATGCACCGGTCATGTGCTCGCCAGGCGCCTCGGAGTGTGAGGTACTACTGGAGGCGGACGTTAGAGCTCAATCACCGAGTAAATATAACGTGATTGGCCTCCGTCCATCTCACAATGCACCGGTCATGTGCTCGCCAGGCGCCTCGGAGTGTGAGGTACTACTGGAGGCGGACGTTAGAGCTCAATCACCGAGTAAATATAACGTGATTGGCCTCCGTCCATCTCACGATGCACCGGTCATGTGCTCGCCAGGCGCCTCGGAGTGTGAGGTACTACTGGAGGCGGACGTTAGAGCTCAATCAGCAAGTAAATATAACGTGATTGGCCTCCGTCCATCTCACGATGCACCGGTCATGTGCTCGCCAGGCGCCTCGGAGTGTGAGGTACTACTGGAGGCGGACGTTAGAGCTCAATCACCGAGTAAATATAACGTGATTGGCCTCCGTCCATCTCACGATGCACCGGTCATGTGCTCGCCAGGCGCCTCGGAGTGTGAGGTACTACTGGAGGCGGACGTTAGAGCTCAATCAGCAAGTTAATATAACGAGATTGGCCTCCGTCCATCTCACGATGCACCGGTCATGTATTCGCCTGGCTCTTCGGAGTGTGAGGTACTACTGGAGGCGGTCGTTAGAGCTCAATCAGCAAGTAAATATAACGAGATTGGCCTCCGTCCATCTCACGATGCACCGGTCATGTATTCGCCTGGCGCCTCGGAGTGTGAGGTACTACTGGAGGCGGACGTTAGAGCTCAATCAGCAAGTAAATATAACGAGATTGGCCTCCGTCCATCTCACGATGCACCGGTCATGTATTCGCCTGGCGCCTCGGAGTGTGAGGTACTACTGGATTCGGACGTTAGAGCTCAATCAGCAAGTAAATATAACGAGATTGGCCTGCGTCCATCTCACGATGCACCGGTCATGTATTCACCTGGCGCCTCGGAGTGTGAGGTACTACTGGAGGCGGACGTTAGAGCTCAATCAGCAAGTAAATATAACGTGATTGGCCTCCGTCCATCTCACGATGCACCGGTCATGTGCTCGCCAAGCGCCTCGGAGTGTGAGGTACTACTGGAGGCGGTGTGTTGGCGGACGTTAGAGCTAAATCAGCGAGTAAATATAACGTGATTGGCCTCCGTCCATCTCACGATGCACCGGTCATGTGCACTCCAGGCGCCTCGGAGTGTGAGGTACTACTGGATGCGGACGTTAGAGTTTAATCAGCAAGTAAATATAACGTGATTGGCCTCCGTCCATCTCACGATGCACCGGTCATGTGCACTCCAGGCGCCTCGGAGTTTGAGGTACTACTGGAGGCGGACGTTAGAGCTCAATCAGCAAGTAAATATAACGAGATTGGCCTCCGTCCATCTCACGATGCACCGGTCATGTATTCGCCTGGCGCCTCGGAGTGTGAGGTACTACTGGAGGCGGACGTTAGAGCTCAATCAGCAAGTAAATATAACGTGATTGGCCTCCGTCCATCTCACGATGCACCGGTCATGTGCACTCCAGGCGCCTCGGAGTTTGAGGTACTACTGGAGGCGGACGTTAGAGCTCAATCAGCAAGTAAATATAACGTGATTTGCCTCCGTCCATCTCACGATGCACCGGTCACGTGCACTCCAGGCGCCTCGGAGTGTGAGGTACTACTGGAGGCGGACGTTAGAGCTCAATCACCGAGTAAATATAACGTGATTGGCCTCCGTCCATCTCACGATGCACCGGTCATATGCTCGCCAGGCGCATCGGAGTGTGAGGTACTACTGGAGGCGGTGTGTTGGCGGACGTTATAGCTCAATCAGCGAGTAAATATAACGTGATTGGCCTCCGTCCATCTCACGATGCACCGGTCATGTGCTCGTCAGGCGCCTCGGAGTGTGAGGTACTACTGGAGGCGGACGTTAGAGCTCAATCACCGAGTAAATATAACGTGATTGGCCTCCGTCCATCTCACGATGCACCGGTCATGTGCTCGCCAGGCGCCTCGGAGTGTGAGGTACTACTGGAGGCGGACGTTAGAGCTCAATCAGCAAGTAAATATAACGTGATTGGCCTCCGTCCATCTCACGATGCACCGGTCATGTGCTCGCCAGGCGCCTCGGAGTGTGAGGTACTACTGGAGGCGGACGTTAGAGCTCAATCAGCAAGTAAATATAAGGTGATTGGCCTCCGTCCATCTCACGATGCACCGGTCATGTGCTCGCCAGGCGCCTCGGAGTGTGAGGTACTACTGGAGGCGGACGTTAGAGCTCAATCACCGAGTAAATATAACGTGATTGGCCTCCGTCCATCTCACAATGCACCGGTCATGTGCTCGCCAGGCGCCTCGGAGTGTGAGGTACTACTGGAGGCGGACGTTAGAGCTCAATCACCGAGTAAATATAACGTGATTGGCCTCCGTCCATCTCACGATGCACCGGTCATGTGCTCGCCAGGCGCCTCGGAGTGTGAGGTACTACTGGAGGCGGACGTTAGAGCTCAATCAGCAAGTAAATATAACGTGATTGGCCTCCGTCCATCTCACGATGCACCGGTCATGTGCTCGCCAGGCGCCTCGGAGTGTGAGGTACTACTGGAGGCGGACGTTAGAGCTCAATCACCGAGTAAATATAACGTGATTGGCCTCCGTCCATCTCACGATGCACCGGTCATGTGCTCGCCAGGCGCCTCGGAGTGTGAGGTACTACTGGAGGCGGACGTTAGAGCTCAATCAGCAAGTTAATATAACGAGATTGGCCTCCGTCCATCTCACGATGCACCGGTCATGTATTCGCCTGGCTCTTCGGAGTGTGAGGTACTACTGGAGGCGGTCGTTAGAGCTCAATCAGCAAGTAAATATAACGAGATTGGCCTCCGTCCATCTCACGATGCACCGGTCATGTATTCGCCTGGCGCCTCGGAGTGTGAGGTACTACTGGAGGCGGACGTTAGAGCTCAATCAGCAAGTAAATATAACGAGATTGGCCTCCGTCCATCTCACGATGCACCGGTCATGTATTCGCCTGGCGCCTCGGAGTGTGAGGTACTACTGGATTCGGACGTTAGAGCTCAATCAGCAAGTAAATATAACGAGATTGGCCTGCGTCCATCTCACGATGCACCGGTCATGTATTCACCTGGCGCCTCGGAGTGTGAGGTACTACTGGAGGCGGACGTTAGAGCTCAATCAGCAAGTAAATATAACGTGATTGGCCTCCGTCCATCTCACGATGCACCGGTCATGTGCTCGCCAAGCGCCTCGGAGTGTGAGGTACTACTGGAGGCGGTGTGTTGGCGGACGTTAGAGCTAAATCAGCGAGTAAATATAACGTGATTGGCCTCCGTCCATCTCACGATGCACCGGTCATGTGCACTCCAGGCGCCTCGGAGTGTGAGGTACTACTGGATGCGGACGTTAGAGTTTAATCAGCAAGTAAATATAACGTGATTGGCCTCCGTCCATCTCACGATGCACCGGTCATGTGCACTCCAGGCGCCTCGGAGTTTGAGGTACTACTGGAGGCGGACGTTAGAGCTCAATCAGCAAGTAAATATAACGAGATTGGCCTCCGTCCATCTCACGATGCACCGGTCATGTATTCGCCTGGCGCCTCGGAGTGTGAGGTACTACTGGAGGCGGACGTTAGAGCTCAATCAGCAAGTAAATATAACGTGATTGGCCTCCGTCCATCTCACGATGCACCGGTCATGTGCACTCCAGGCGCCTCGGAGTTTGAGGTACTACTGGAGGCGGACGTTAGAGCTCAATCAGCAAGTAAATATAACGTGATTTGCCTCCGTCCATCTCACGATGCACCGGTCACGTGCACTCCAGGCGCCTCGGAGTGTGAGGTACTACTGGAGGCGGACGTTAGAGCTCAATCACCGAGTAAATATAACGTGATTGGCCTCCGTCCATCTCACGATGCACCGGTCATGTGCTCGCCAGGCGCCTCGGAGTGTGAGGTACTACTGGAGGCGGACGTTAGAGCTCAATCAGCAAGTAAACATAACGTGATTGGCCTCCGTCCATCTCACGATGCACCGGTCATGTGCTCGCCAGGCGCCTCGGAGTGTGAGGTACTACTGGAGGTAGACGTTAGAGCTCAATCAGCAAGTAAATATAACGTGATTGGCCTCCGTCCATCTCACGATGCACCGGTCATGTGCACTCCAGGCGCCTCGGAGTGTGAGGTACTACTGGAGGCGGACGTTAGAGCTCAATCAGCAAGTAAATATAACGTGATTGGCCTCCGTCCATCTCACGATGCACCGGTCATGTGCACTCCAGGCGCCTCGGAGTGTGAGGTACTACTGGAGGCGGACGTTAGAGCTCAATCAGCAAGTAAATATAACGTGATTGGCCTCCGTCCATCTCACGATGCACCGGTCATGTGCTCGCCAGGCGCCTCGGAGTGTGAGGTACTACTGGAGGCGGACGTTAGAGCTCAACCAGCAAGTAAATATAACGTGATTGGCCTCCGTCCATCTCACGATGCACCGGTCATGTGCTCGCCAGGCGCCTCGGAGTGTGAGGTACTACTGGAGGCGGTGTGTTGGCGGACGTTAGAGCTCAATCAGCGAGTAAATATAACGTGATTGGCCTCCGTCCATCTCACGATGCACCGGTCATGTGCACTCCAGGCGCCTCGGAGTGTGAGGTACTACTGGAGGTGGACGTTAGAGCTCAATCAGCAAGTAAATATAACGTGATTGGCCTCCGTCCATCTCACGATGCACCGGTCATGTGCTCGCCAGGCGCCTCGGAGTGTGAGGTACTACTGGAGGCGGTGTGTTGGCGGACGTTAAAGCTCAATCAGCAAGTAAATATAACGTGATTGGCCTCTGTCCATCTCACGATGCACCGGTCATGTGCTCGCCAGGCGCCTCGGAGTGTGAGGTACTACTGGAGGCGGTGTGTTGGCGGACGTTAGAGCTCAATCAGCGAGTAAATATAACGTGATTGGCCTCCGTCCATCTCACGATGCACCGGTCATGTGCACTTCAGGCGCCTCGGAGTGTGAGGTACTACTGGAGGCGGACGTTAGAGCTCAATCAGCAAGTAAATATAACGTGATTGGCTTCCGTCCATCTCACGATGCACCGGTCATGTGCTCGCCAGGCGCCTCGGAGTGTGAGGTACTACTGGAGGCGGACGTTAGAGCTCAATCACCGAGTAAATATAACGTGATTGGCCTCCGTCCATCTCACGATGCACCGGTCATGTGCTCGCCAGGCGCCTCGGAGTGTGAGGTACTACTGGAGGCGGACGTTACAGCTTAATCACCGAGTAAATATAACGTGATTGGCCTCCGTCCATCTCACGATGCACCGGTCATGTGCTCGCCAGGCGCCTCGGAGTGTGAGGTACTACTGGAGGCGGACGTTAGAGCTCAATCAGCAAGTAAATATAACGTGATTGGCTTCCGTCCATCTCACGATGCACCGGTCATGTGCACTCCAGGCGCCTCGGAGTGTGAGGTACTACTGGAGGCGGACGTTAGAGCTCAATCACCGAGTAAATATAACGTGATTGGCCTCCGTCCATCTCACGATGCACCGGTCATGTGCTCGCCTGGCGCCTCGGAGCGTGAGGTACTACTGGAGGCGGACGTTAGAGCTCAATCAGCAAGTAAATATAACGAGATTGGCCTCCGTCCATCTCACGATGCACCGGTCATGTATTCGCCTGGCGCCTCGGAGTGTGAGGTACTACTGGAGGCGGACGTTAGAGCTCAATCACCGAGTAAATATAAGGTGATTGGCCTCCGTCCATCTCACGATGCACCGGTCATGTATTCGCCTGGCGCCTCGGAGTGTGAGGTACTACTGGAGGCGGACGTTAGAGCTCAATCAGCAAGTAAATATAACGAGATTGGCCTCCGTCCATCTCACGATGCACCGGTCATGTATTCGCCTGGCGCCTCGGAGTGTGAGGTACTACTGGAGGCGGACGTTAGAGCTCAATCAGCAAGTAAATATAACGTGATTGGCCTCCGTCCATCTCACGATGCACCGGTCATGTGCTCGCCAGGCGCCTCGGAGTGTGAGGTACTACTGGAGGCGGACGTTAGAGCTCAATCAGCAAGTAAATATAACGTGATTGGCCTCCGTCCATCTCACGATGCACCGGTCATGTGCTCGCCAGGCGCCTCGGAGTGTGAGGTACTACTCTAGGCGGACGTTAGAGCTCAATCACCGAGTAAATATAACGTGATTGGCCTCCGTCCATCTCACGATGCACCGGTCATGTCCTCGCCAGGCGCCTCGGAGTGTGAGGTACTACTGGAGGCGGACGTTAGAGCTCAATCACCGAGTAAATATAACGTGATTGGCCTCCGTCCATCTCACGATGCACCGGTCATGTGCTCGCCAGGCGCCTCTGAGTGTGAGGTACTACTGGAGGCGGACGTTACAGCTCAATCACCGAGTAAATATAACGTGATTGGCCTCCGTCCATCTCACGATGCACCGGTCATGTGCTCGCCAGGCGCCTCGGAGTGTGAGGTACTACTGGAGGCGGACGTTAGAGCTCAATCAGCAAGTAAATATAACGTGATTGGCTTCCGTCCATCTCACGATGCACCGGTCATGTGCTCGCCAGGCGCCTCGGAGTGTGAGGTACTACTGGAGGCGGACGTTAGAGCTCAATCACCGAGTAAATATAACGTGATTGGCCTCCGTCCATCTCACGATGCACCGGTCATGTGCTCGCCTGGCGCCTCGGAGTGTGAGGTACTACTGGAGGCGGACGTTAGAGCTCAATCAGCAAGTAAATATAACGAGATTGGCCTCCGTCCATCTCACGATGCACCGGTCATGTATTCGCCTGGCGCCTCGGAGTGTGAGGTACTACTGGAGGCGGACGTTAGAGCTCAATCACCGAGTAAATATAACGTGATTGGCCTCCGTCCATCTCACGATGCACCGGTCATGTATTCGCCTGGCGCCTCGGAGTGTGAGGTACTACTGGAGGCGGACGTTAGAGCTCAATCAGCAAGTAAATATAACGAGATTGGCCTCCGTCCATCTCACGATGCACCGGTCATGTATTCGCCTGGCGCCTCGGAGTGTGAGGTACTACTGGAGGCGGACGTTAGAGCTCATTCAGCAAGTAAATATAACGTGATTGGCCTCCGTCCATCTCACGATGCACCGGTCATGTATTCGCCTGGCGCCTATGATTCTATTGCAGCTTCGTGTTTGGGTTGCTCTTAAACATTCTGTTTGCTCATTGATTTTTGTTTATTTACTAGGGTAATTTTTTTTTGCTGGTACATTCTTATAATTTTATTTACGAGGCTTTAGTGCTAACAAATGTTTAAACTAGGATTAGTTCTAGGCGAGCTTTTTTATATTTCTTCACTAATACATATATTTACCGATGGGTTAACTCTTTCATCCCAAACCTCTTTATTGATTAATAATGTTTCGACATACTGTAAACAATTAATTAAGCTAAAGAGCTACCACATGGCTAGATGAGTTACTTCGACATTTGATTTTGATTTTATATGGACAATGCACCATTAATTGCACCATGAAAAGTTGAAATTAGTAAAATTACAGTAATGGTTTGCTCAATAAAGCAAAGGGTTATGTTCACCCTTTGCAATGTAAGAGAAACGTAAGGAAATGAAAGAAAAAAAGACCTTCGGGTACGGAAAGTAGGGAAAGGCAAAAAGTATAAAAAGTCAGAGAAATTTAACTTGCAAACGATTTAAAAGGGATAACTCAATATTCCGACACGCACTTTGAATATCCTCAATTAATTTTTAAAATACATTAAAAATCAAGGTGAATATCCTAACTTTTCTCAGATCTGTGTAGAGTTAAGTGACAATAATGCTCTGCTCCAGAGACGTAAACACGTGGTATAAAGTTTTATCTGTTCTCACCCCTGGGACACTAAAGTTTGATAGGAGTTCGAAATCACCGACATACAAGTACTATGTATACTAAAACATGCTACTTCAAGTTCCTCCTTAACTGCTGCATATTTTTTACATTTAATTCATCGTTTCATACCAAACGAGCCACCACAAACAAATATGATAAATCAGGCATCTACAAATTCAATTGCGACGACTGTCCAAAATATGACATCGGTCAAACTGGAAGATCCTTCAACCAAAGATTTAAAGAACACATACCTAACAGACTTCACCATAAAAAATCCTCGTACGCAGAACATTTAGTATCAGAAGGCCATAAGAACATAAATTATCTAATCAGAATCTATGTTTTCTCTAATCCACGCGTGCATTATGCACTTGGATAACTGATAAGATGTAAAAATTGTGTTTATTCTTGAAATAAAGAGTTTTGAACTTGAATTTGAACATGGAAATAATTGAGGTTTTACCAAAAAGCTTTAAGAATGATGTAAAAAAAGAATTCACCATCTTCAAAGCAAAAAAGACCGATCCCAACAACACCCTCAATGATCAAGCGTCTTTTAAATCAAATATTAGTCTATTTTTGATACATACATAGACAAACAAAAATGCAAAGAAGTTTAAAGTGAAAGTAATAAGAACATTAACACAGATGGCATTGGAGAAAATAATAATAATAATAATAATAAGACAACACCTTCAATGAATCAGTATTATCTAATTCGTGATAAGAGTGAGGTGCTGGCCAGCCCAAGTACAATTTTAATCAGTTTTATGGAGTTTTATTAATTTTATCGTTATGACAACTTTTAATTTTAGTGAGTGGGACAACGTTTTATTGAATCATTTGACAAACCACAATGTAACAATACATTGGAATACGTGGTAGTTGCATACTATTGACCTGATGAAGTTCTGAGGAACGAAACATGTCGTATTTTAATAACCAGTGATTGGACAAGGTAATTTTATTTCATTATTCGTCGTTTCAACTCCAATGAATTTCACCCAAATCAAAGCATATCGCACGTGAGGAATTGGTGGAATTGAATTCGCAATGGTGATATTGCCGGGCACGGGAATACCGGTAATGCTCATTAATCGCTATATCTGGTCTCGACACTCGCCCCATACGTGTTTCCGATATCCAGGATATTCCATTCCAACTGTGGGCGGCTGCAAAATTACATTCACTCACCCCCCCCCCCCCCTTCCTTCCCCACCACTAGTAATCACTTTATAAATATTTTCATTACCTTTGACATTTTCGTAGCTGTTCTAGATTTCTTCTGTCCGACTTATTTCGTAATAAGTTTCCGTTTCCATACGTGTTTCCGATATCCAGGATATTCCATTCCAACTGTGGGCGGCTGCAAAATTACAGTCACTCACCCCTAAATAGTAATCACTTTATCAACATTATTCATTACCTTTGATATTTTCGTAGCTGTTCTAGATTTCTTCTGTCCGACTTATTTCGAAATAAAAATGTACGTGTTAGTGTGCAAATTAAGTTACGACCGGGCCATTTAAATATCCCTTGGTCTTTTACAGGTCACTGTCCTGGAAAGTTTTTAAAATGAATTATACTTTAGAAAACATACAGAACTTAATAAAAAATAGTTTTTATATTTTAAATAACCCCCGGTAAAGCTGAAAAAATTCATTAAAACCCTGTATAACTTTTAAAGTGTCTGAAATTGAATATTTTCTATTCATTGGGACGTTAAAAGTAGATGGTTTCAAGGTGGTCAGTTACGTTGTCGCTCTTATCCACTCAAATACTCAGAGATAATGGTTCACCGATGACCATGGCCAGCGACTTATCTACCTCAAGAAATATAACTTTAATTCCAATATTAATTTTTCTAACACTATATACACTAACCTATTCTAAACCATCCTACATTTATGTTTCTATGCTTAAATTCCGTGGCATCATTGCCTCAGCTTTATGTATAAAGGTTCTTTTGTTAGGCTCGTTAGGTATAATGAGGTCGTAACGTTAAGGTCATTCATTGGCAATGTAAAAATATTGACTATATAAATCCATTTGGAAATATAGGTAAAAAAGGAAGTATAGGAAAAATAGGTTGTAGACAGAAAACGGAATTTTTCCGTACCCAGTTTTTTGAACCCCCTACAAAATGTGAATACATTTATTTTAATACAGGGTGTTTCAGAACTCCCGGGCAATATTTTAGGGCATTGTTCCTTGGTTAGAAACATATCTAAATATAATATTTAAATTGTCCGGAAGTCTTTAGTTACTCTCACAGCCGCCATTTGTTTTTTTATTTTCACTTCATTATTTTTTTATTGCCGTAAGGGATGGTTGTATTTGGTTCATATTTGGTATGAATCTTTATTATACCAATGTAGGCACATTTCGAGGAAAAAATGAATTTTTCGCACTGTATATTTTCAAAATGGCGGCCATTTTAAATTTTCAAACTAAAATATCTCAAAATCGGGAAATTTTTTAACAATTTTACAAGACACAGAAAAGTTGACAAATTAAATTATCTAACCATTAGTACCAAATTTATAGGGATCTGACAACAAATAGCGCAGCTATTGAAATTTTTCTCCATAAAAACATTGATTTTGCATTGAAATTAATGCAAATAAGGCCAATTTAACAGAAAAATCAATGTTTTTATGGAGTTAAATCACAATAACTCCGTTACTTGTTGTCAGATCAGTAGTGTCAAATTGTTGGTGCTGGCCCAGTTCAAGGTCACCTGAGGGATGACGTCATCGAGGTCAATGACCTCACCGATGACGTCATCGATGACGTCATCGATTGCGTCATCGATGACGTCATCACTAATGACGTCATTTCTATGACGTCACACCCATGACGTCACAGAAATGACGTGCTGATGACGTCATCACCCCTTACGTCATCAAAATGACGTCACCGACGCCACTGAGGTCAAGGTCACGCCGAAACTTAAAATTTTTTGGCACTTTTGCCGTTTCTCGCACTACGCTCCGAGTTTCAGTCAGAGTCCCCGTGACCTTGACCACTTGGAGCGAATTTTCGACGAGAAACGGCAAAAGTGCCAAGTTAAACTCGAGTTTCTGACATGACTCTGCCTAAATGGGCAATCGGTTATTCCTCAGGTGACCTTGAACCAGCACAACACCAACAATTTGATATTACTGTGACCTTGAAAACCTAACAACGGAGCGCCGACACCGATGCGCACCCCACGACAGCCACCGAGTGACTGACTGTCAGGCTCTGTGTACGCTAGGTATATTGGCTTGAGAGACTAAGACTCTAAACTGTCAGGAATGGGAGTAACTAACTGAATTTTGCAAGGAAAAGTCATTTCATCCAATATATTAAACAAATCTTCATCAGTAAAACTGACATTAGTCTGTTTGGTATAAAACTTAGGGTGTCCGCGCAACAGTTTGCGCCACTTAGCTAAAGTTGAAACTCTCTTAACTTTGAGTGGTGGACAGTGAGCAACTAATAAAGTCTTAACACGGCTAAGTTTCTTACCTAAAGTGTCCTGCGACATGGCTTCACCTCACAAAAGTTCGCACAATACTGAGAGACTGCTTGTAGCGCATGAGTCAAGGGAAAAGAGGTGGGGGAAACAGCAGGAGTGGGGGAAGGTCACAGTGGTGGGGGAAGGTGAGGTGGTACGCTGGAGTATCGCATCACTTCACCATGAGCTGTCCTACAGTCAACACACTGTTCTCTTGGCCCGAGTTGGCACTAGAAGAAACATTTCTGTACAGCTTAGGCTGTGAGAGCCGAGGAAGCAAAGTCAAAGTGGAAATTGTGTTAAACTCCAAGATGAAGAGTCTCCTAAATAAACTAATTGTATCCCTGCAATCTCCTATAACTTTAGAGAAATACCACTTTATTAAGCGACACCTTATACTTTGGCAAAACGAAGCGGAAATGGAAAAGATTACAGTAAAATTAATCTAACTTAAAACTTGGACTGGACACTCATGGCGATACCACGTGGCGTGCAAACGCCACCCTAAACATTACAAGTTAGGTTATTGAGCACCTCTGGTACGATAACCGATGTGTTAGAGTTAAAGTGTGATGACCTTGAGTCAAAACACTGAAATACTACAAGTCGATATCGTCCCAGAGTTAAAGTGTAGTGACCTACATTCAGAACTTGTAAAATTACTTACATATAGAGAGCTAGAGAACAGCGAGACGCACCGCATGGAAGCCGGAGACATACTGGCGAAGCGGTGTTGTGCAGCCTAGGGACCCAGTTGTGGTGGGGGTATAGCCAACACTTAGAGTACAAGTGTTGTGGATGACCTTGACCCACTTTACTTACCTGACCCCCCCCCCCCCCGACAAAAAGTGCCCCCCCCCCCCCGACAAAAAGTGCCCCCCCCCCCCGACAAAAAGTGCCCCCCCCCCCCGACAAAAAGTGCCCCCCCCCCCCCGACAAAAAGTGCCCCCCCCCCCCCCCCGACAAAAAGTGCCCCCCCCCCACCCCCACCCCCACCCCCACCCCCACCCCCACCCCCACCCCCACCCCCACCCCCACCCCCACCCCCACCCCCACCCCCACCCCCACCCCCACCCCCACCCCTGATATCCTGGGCGTGGCAGCCCCGGCGGGGATATAAGGGGGTCCAGCCAGAGCCGGCTCGCAGTCCGCTCCCGCGCGTTGAACGTGAACGACCGGGACGGACCGCCATAGGCATCACTAAACATTGAATGGCGCCTTCAGTGTTTAGCGAAGTCTACTCTAACTTTAAGACTTGTATTAGTTGTAAGATATTGCGCTTGCGTTTGGGTATTGGGAATTGATTTATATGAGAGTGTTTTACTTGTACCCTATGTCTCCTGTGTCTTTTATCCTTTGTGTCTTGTTTGTTATATGTGTTTAATGTGTATGTGCTTGTTCCAGCATTGACTACGTTGAGCTCAATTGTGTGTTGTAAGTGTGTTATATGTTTGTAAAGTGTATACGCTTGTTTTAGCAATCCCCCCTTGAGCTTTTTCAATGCTCAAAGTAAATTGTAAAGTCAGGGAACGGGAGTAGGCCCCCGTGTAAAAGCATTTTATACCAACGTTAGCATGAGTCCTCTCAGGCATGCAATATTGCGGCTGGGTTTGGGACTCGGTCCGTTTGTATGCTGACATGCAGACCACAGCTGTGGCCAATTTGCGGTGGCCTCTGCACTCGGACCGAGGGCGTAAGCCACTAGGGCTGTCCTCAACCTCTTGTTTCCCTTCTGGAAACTCAAAATTATGTAAATGAATCTTTGTTAGCTATTTGTGTTTTTAGTCCCCAAGGCCCCCGAACATTCGTGGTTCGCCATGGATGTACGGGGGCCGAAATTTTTTTAATGTCCGTGTGGCCTTGACCCACAAAGATTTATAAAAATTTACTGCATTGATAAAGTTAAATAGTAAAGGTAGGGTACGGGAGTAGACCCCCGTGTAAAACAATTTTAAACCAATTTTAGCATGGGTCCTCTCAGGCATGCAATATTGCGGCTGGGTTTGGGACTCGGTCCGTTTGTATGCTGACATGCAGACCACAGCTGTGGCCAATTTGCGGTGGCCCCTGCACTCGGACCGAGGGCGTAAGCCACTAGGGCTGTCCTCAACCTCTCTCAAAATTAAGTAAATGTTTTGTTAGCTATTGAAAAGACAATGCAGTAAATGTTTACAAGTCTTGCGTGGCGAAGGGAACACGACATTGGATGTTGCCTTGTTGTCATAGTTGGGTCTCTTTGGAGGCTACAGCGATGACAATCCAAGTGCCCCACACCCCCATCGGGGGTGTGGGGCTTAATTTTTTAAAGTTTTACCGTGACCTTGACCTAAATATATAAAAGTTTTCAAAAGTCTTTAACAGTCAGGTCTTATTAACAAGGTAAATATATTAAGATCTTTTAAAAAAATGTACAAGTCAAGTAACATACAAGGTTTGACTCGTCTATAAGTGTGTCTTTTTTGGAGGCTTCAGCGATGTTAACATAAACGCCTTAAGTGAGGCTTATTGTTTTAAATTGACCCCCCCCCCCCCCCCCCCCGACAAAAAGTGCGAACCCCCCCCCCCCCCCGACAAAAAGTGCGAACCCCCCCCCCCCCCCCCCGACAAAAAGTGCGAACCCCCCCCCCCCACCCCCACCCCCACCCCCACCCCCACCCCCACCCCTGATATCCTGGGCGTGGCAGCCCCGGCGGGGATATAAGGCGGCCGGGTGGCATGCACTTCTCATTCCTGTCCAGGTTCCCGTACCGGACGGTCCTCTCTCGCTCCTGAGATTTTATTTACTTATTTCAATCTTCTTTTCATATTTACTCTTTTCATATTTACTCTTCATTTATTCGCTTCATCAAGATGGGTCTTAAGCTCAAGAATTACCCACCAGCTTCTTCAACCTCGGCCAACACGCCTCAGCCCTCATCGTCGTCCGCTCCGATCCTAGAATACCTCATGACAGCGCAGATTCTGAGCTGCCTGACGATGCCGCCACCGCCGCCGCCACCGCAGCCTGCCTCGATGCCCAGCCTTTCACCATTGCCACCAACATTGGAAGAGGTTGGCGCACCTTCGGCTTCGGAAGAGGCTGGCGCACCTGCGGCATCTTCAAAGAACCCCAGCGGACGAGTCCTGATAGCCTCTCCAGCACTCTCTCTGCTATCGGACTCGGGATCGGAGTCTGCGGTGTTCGAAGAGGCGCCAAGGTCGAGGATAACCCCCTACAGTCGAACTAAGAAAATCCTATCCTACACCAAATCCCAATGTCCCTCACCCATATCCCCCATGCCACCTACACCAACCAAACCACCCCGTAAATCAATCTTCTCCCCCGAACTTCCCTCAATCGACCTAACCCGTTCACCTACCCCACCCAAAATTGTCTGCAGCCTACCTTTTGACCTACTTAAACCTTCACCTCCCACCCCCATTCCTTCTAGCCAGCCTAAACCTGACAAGCTCCAAAACACTCCAGTAAAGCGTCCAACACAAAAACGTAAGCGTGTTAAACTCCCTGCTGGCAAGGGTAATAAATGCGATTACGTTTGGATGTCAAAAGACTTTGGGATTCTTTGCTGTCAGAAGTTTGCTGTTTTAGATAAAGACCGTTGCCAAACGCACTTGAACAAAAACATCAATCTTCCGAGAGTAAGACCCTACAGTCTTAACAACATTAGGTCTAAAACATCCCAACCCAGACATCCCCACAGTCCGCAACCGCTTGATATTAGAAGACTTAAAATGGATGAAAAATATTATTTTATTGCTCAAATTTATGGAGCTTTTGATGCCAAAGTAGAAATCATTGTAAAAGGTGATGGCAGCCTTCATACAATGAAAGTACCCGTTCGGATGGTACAAAGACAATTTTTCATCCATAAAAAAGGCTATCTAATACGAAGGGAAGGATGCCAATCTGTGTGGGAAATGGATTAGGATGTAGGCCTACCAAAATAAATTCTAAATTGTTAGGTTGTGTTGGACAATATTTAAAAGTCTTTTTCCAAATTATTTTTCCAAATTTAGTCTTAACTCTCTTAAAGTAAGGGAGAGGGGTATTATACAAGTCAACTAATAAAAAAAAAATACTTGACTTGTATAATACTTTAACCTGGCGGTGATGTAAAGTCACTGGGACAATTCTCAAACCGTGTCCTTGAGGGTGAAGACTAAGTTACAAATAAATCATTAACAAATAAAAACTTACCTCCAAACACTTGTAGCTTGCTACAAGTGTTTGGAGGTAAAAATTTTTCAAAGTTTGAATGACCTTGACATATATATCAGTCTTAATTCTTAACAAAAACCTCCAAACACTTGCGGCTTGCCACAAGTGTTTGGAGGTGAAAATATTTTTCAAAGTTTGAATGACCTTGACATATATAAACTACACTTTAAGTAAAGTGCTAACCATGCGATTAAGGTGTGTGTATTACGTGATACCCCCACTCTGACGCTTTACTAAGCTTGTATGAACCGTTTATTTGCTTCAGTCTGTTCTGTGAGGGGGTCACCCTTGGCTTGGTGGGTGATATAAGGCGGCCAGGTTGCACGCACTTCTCATTCCACATCCAGCTATCGTACGGACTGGTTATTCCCGCCTTCAACACTACATTCCCATTATCACCGTTTACATTATTTCACTTTTCCATTTTCAAAATGCCTCCGAAGCTCAAGAACTATCCACCAGCTTCCAAAACCACCTCGACCGACACGCCCCCTGCTCCAATACTTCAATATTTGATAACCGCAGAATTCCTGAGCAGCCTGAAGATGCCCAGCCTGCCACCATTACCGTCGACAGTGCCACCAACATCGGAAGAGGCTGCCCTACGTCCAGCGCTGAAATTGTATAAAATATTCTGTTGTTTACTTGATAAAATGCTAAAAAAACAACCACCGATACCAAATACTTTCACGTACAAGCTACCCCTGATAGACAAGGATGATGTAAGCAAACTATCATCAATTCAAGTGAAATTTCTGGAAGAAAAAATTCTTGTTTCTGTAAAAGAAGTGTTTCATAATGAATATTCAAAAAGATTGGCTTTCAACTTTATTAGGGAACATGCAGGACGTGAAAAAGCACAGTATCCAAGACTATATTATTTATATCTCTTTGAGAATGGAGCAAGTGTAACGGTAGAAATAACTATCATATTAATGTAATTCTCCCTACCAAGGTTATGAGGTTAGGAGTGCATAATTTGGATGAACTGAACCTAATGTTTTAGGAACTGGAATATTTGATACATCAGAATTGTACGCTTTGTGAAATTGAAATTTTTAAATTGAAATAAAATGTGTTGAACTAGGACTCGAACTTGGACTTGATTGAGGTTTTGTAGAACAGAGCGGGGGATAGATCACTTTGCGGCAATAGACTAGCATGCTGCTTAGTGGTCTATCCCCCGCTCAAAGGGTATCTTTACATGACCTTGACCCACATAAATGCATACTTGGTGGGGGTATAAAAGGGTAAGCAAATTGGATGGATACAACACTTCCATACCATGGCTCCACTTGACAACACCGTGTTCCATTGCAACAGAATTGTCTCTATTCTGGAGGTAATACCTCTAGAAATTATAGAAGTAGAGGACCAACTACCTGCGGTTGATCAAGAAGAGGAGGAGGAAGAAATAATGGATATTGAAACGGACTCTGATGAAGCTGGTTCAACGGACAATGAAGTGGACTTGCACGCCTACGAAACATTAGAGTCATCATCTGAGTCGGAAATGGAATTCCAATTGGAAATTGAAGAAGAAGAAGAACAAGACACTCCTCATCGTCCAATGGATAGAATGTTAGTTGCCAGAAGAATTATGTATTGTCATCGCTGCCTATTCCGTGATGAGGATGATTCCGACTCTGATGGTGATGTTTCACCCTTGTAAAAAGTTTAAACAAAAAGTTAAAAAAGAATGTGAGCGGGGGATAGAGCACTTTGTAGTAAATGATGCTGCTTAGTGCTCTATCCCCCGCTCAAAATAATAATTCCAAATGACCTTGACCTACATAAACTTGCTCAAACAGACATCTTTGAAAAAACTTGTACAAATTATTGAATCTAGACCAAATATCATCAATTTATCAAGCCTACTGATAAATGTATTACAAACGGTTGTGTAAAGGCTAAATTTAGCACATGAGTGATAACCTGTTTCCATATGACGTCACTTTCCCCACCTATCTGCCTCGGATATAAAGGGTCCCGGTGGAGTGCGCTGCTCATTATTGCGTGGACATTCACAGAGTGTGCATTCAAAGCCAAACTGTTTGAAATGGCTCTTTGCGACATTTGTGGGGAAATCTTTCAAGACGAAGATCTTTTCACCATACACAGAGAATTACATGAAGACGAAGATAAAAAAAAAGATATTACCATGGATGAAATAGACTTAGACTCAATTGACCGGTTTTTGGAAGAGCACCAGAAGCAGATGGACTACTACGACAGCTATCTACAGCAAATGCAAAGAAGAAGTGTGATCCAATTTGCTGGTGCTGGACCATCTACTGCTACAAGACCTATTGAAGAAGAGGACACCGAAGAAGAGGACACCGAAGAAGAGGATATGGAAGAAGAAGAACTGGAAGATGTAAGACAACTGCGCACCACAGCCTTGCCAGGACGAGTTGTAACACATTTCAAAATTAATAACGTTCAATTGGAATTGGAAACATTCATAACCCAGGCTAAGGAACTTGTTGGTCAAACGTTGAGGGAAGAATTACAAAGGCTAAATTTTATTAAATTTGGAATGGTGTTAGAGGCTATGTTTAACAATACTGATGGTGAAACAGCATTGAGAGCGTTCATTACCAAAAACCGAACCCTTACCTTCACCTCCAACATCGATGATATTATTGAAGAATGCTTGGAAGAACTTATAACAAAACTTCAAGAACATGAAGGAAGAGGATCTGGATGGACTTTGTCATCAATCGAAGGTATGGATGTAAGGGTTCACAAGCATGGATATGGTTTAAGGGGTAGTAGTTTTATCCCTTTACCAAAGAAAATCCAAAACACTAAATCGTGTAGGAATGTGCAAAATGAAGGTAATGAATGTTTTAAGTATGCAATGTTAACCAAGTATGTTAAAGATCATCCTGAAAGAGTTGGTAGAGAATATTACGAAAATGAACACCGCTACAACTTTCAAGGCCTCACCTACCCAGTTACATTGAAAGACATAGACAAATTTGAAAAGAAAAATCCTGGCGTTTCAGTGAATGTTTTTGGTCTGGATGATTCAAACAACGTTTATCCCTTGCGGGTAGTAAAGGTTGAGCAAAGAAACCACACGGACTTGCTATTGATAACTAAGGGTGAAATTTCCCATTATGTATGGATAAAGGACTTTGAAGCCTTAGTTGTAAAACAATTGACCAAAAGAGTAAATAGGATTACAGTTTGCAAGAGATGTTTCTGCTTTTCTTGGAAAGATTCAAGACGTGGAGGATTGGACTGGTTATTGGAACATAAAAGACTTTGCAACGAGAACTATGAAGTGAAGATTAGTCTGCCACCACCATCTCGAGCGTGTATCCAATTTAACAAGACAGTTCACCAATACCGAATTCCAATAGTGGTCTATGCAGATTTTGAATCAACGTTAGTACCACAGGAGCTGCCGGACGGCGAAGTGACTAGAAGAACAAAATATCAGTTGCATCAGCCCAACAGTTTTTGTTTACTAGTTAAATCAACCTTGTCTAAAAACCAATTGCAAGACTATGGTTTAACATCCACTCCAATACTCTACCGTGGTGAAGAAGCCGCTAAGTATTTTGTAGACCAACTGTACGATATTGCTGGAAAGGTTCAACGCTTGTTCGGTAATATTGTACCTATGGAACCTTTAAACCAAAATCAACAAGAAGAATACAACTTAGCGACAAGATGCTATTTATGCAAGAAGATGTTCAGTGAAGAAAATGCAAAAGTAAGAGATCACGATCACCTGACAGGGTTATACAGAGGAGCTGCTTGTAATTCATGCAATATAAATTACAAACTGCCAAACTTTATTCCTGTCGTTTTACACAATCTTAGCGGCTACGACTCCCACTTTATTATCCCGGAGTTAGGAAGAGATGACGGTAAAATTGATGTTCTTGCTACAACATTGGAAAAGTACATCAGCTTTTCAAAAACAGTAGGTAAAATTAAACTTCGCTTCGTAGACTCTTACAGATTTATGGCATCTAGTTTAGCCAAATTGTCAGAGAACCTAAGAAGAGAAGACCTAAAAGAAACCAGAAAAATTGTACCTGAAGATAAATTAGACCTAGTATTACGGAAAGGAGTGTTCCCCTACGATTACATAACTTCTACAGAAAAATTTGAAGAAACCAGTCTACCGCCGATTGAAGCCTTCAACAGCAAATTAAACGAAAGTGAAATCTCCGTTGAAGACTACAATCATGCATGTAATGTTTGGAACCAACTAAACATTCAAACCTTAGGGGAATATTCTGACTTTTATATAAAATTGGACGTAACTCTGCTGTGCGATGTGATGGAAGAATTCAGAAACACCTGCTTCTCCGCCTATGGACTGGACCCTCTACACTCGTACACATCTCCAGGATTAGCATGGCAAGCTATGCTAAAGTCAACCAACTGTCGACTGGAACTTCTAACGGATATTGATATGGTGCTCATGATGGAATCTGGTGTACGGGGCGGTTTGACACAAGCTGTAACACGTCATGTCAAAGCCAACAACAAGTACATCCCCGGCTTCGACGAGCAACAACCATCGGTCTACCTTGGCTATTTTGATGCAAACAACCTTTATGGTTGGGCAATGTCAAATCCGCTTCCCTACGCTGACTTCAAGTGGATCGACCCGGCCACCATCGGAGACATCTCACAGATTCCAAAGGATGGTCCAAAAGGCTATATTTTGGACTGTGATTTTGAATACCCGGAGCACCTTCATGACCATCACTACGACTTGCCTCTCCTAGCCAAGACTGAAGTTTCACCGACAGGAAGATGGCCAAAATTGATGATGACCTTGGAGAATAAGGATCGCTATGTGGCTCACTACTGGGTAGTTCAACAGGCTCTTGAATTGGGTCTACGTATAGTGAGAATTCATAGAGCAATTGAATTCACCCAGTCTTGTTGGTTGAAACCATATATTGATTCCAACACTGCAAGAAGAGCTGCAGCGACAACAGCATTTGAAAAGGACTTCTATAAATTAATGAACAATGCCATCTTTGGGAAGACCTTGGAGAACAAAAGAAAACACAAAAATGTAAAATTAGTGAGTGATCCTAGGAAATTGGAAAAATTAGTGCAAAAACCAAATTTCGGAACATCCATGATTATAAACGAAAATCTAGTCGCTGTCAGTATGAAGAAAACAACAATAGTCATGGACCGTCCGTTATACATAGGTATGTCGATTTTGGATATAAGTAAAACCCTGATGTATGATTTCCATTATAACAAAATGGTTAAACATTACGGAAGGGAAAACATTGGAGTCGCATACATGGATACGGACGCGTTTATCTACTGGATAAAGACTTTGGACATGTATGAAGACCTAAGGACTTTTCCATACAAAGAAGATTTCGATTTTTCTGACTATCCGAAAAACCATCCAAATTTTAATGAAAAATATAAAAAAGTAATTGGAAAATTCAAAGATGAAGCAAATGGAATGCCTTTAGAAGAAATAGTGGCGCTGATGGCGAAATTGTATTCATTTAAGATGTACCACGAGAACAACACACCGACAGTGAAGAAAGCAAAAGGAGTGAAGACATCTTATTTGAAAAAACACGTGACATTTGACCACTACAAGACTTGTTTGTTTGAAGATACTACGATATCAGCAACATTCAACAATATCCGAAGCTTTAAGCATCAAGTCTACAGTGTCACCGAAATTAAAAAAGCGTTGTCAGCTCGGGATGATAAAAGATACATTATGCCCGACAAAATCCACACTCTTCCTTTTGGCCACTACTCTCTAAACCCTATCAACTAGTAACCTATTCTTCGTCCTTCTACAACTACGACCTTATTCCTTTCTCCTTCCGTAAAAAAATGGGGAACACGGCAAGTCCAACGCCGTGTTCCCCATTTTTTTACACAAGTTTGGATGACCTTGACCCATATAAATGATGTGAATATTTAAAACAACATTCATTGTGATTATACATGTGATACAACAAACATTGAAACCTGCAATATGAAGGACTTAAAGCAACAAATTGTCAACGAACTTCATAAACCTGCAAGAAGAAAGTTTCCACGAAGAAATACGGTGATAAAAGGAATTAATGATTTATATCAAGCGGATTTAATCGAAATGATTCCTTATAGCAAACAAAATAAAGGATATAAATACATATTGACTGTTATTAACTGTTTTTCAAAAATGGCAGATGCTTTACCACTAAAAGATAAAAGTGGCAAAAGTGTTACAAAAGCAATGGAAACAGCTATACAAAGAGACAAACATACTATTAAACATTTACAAACAGATGATGGAAAAGAATATTTTAATAAGGAATTTGCAAATTTAATGAAAAAACACAATATAAACCATTATTCAACCAATTCAGAAGTAAAAGCCTCAATAATCGAAAGATTCAACAGAACTTTAAAAAGTGCAATGTATAAAATGTTTTCCAACAGAGGATCGCACATATGGATTGATATGTTACCAAAACTTATAAACGATTACAATAACAAATTTCATAGGACTATCGGGATGAAACCAAACCAAGTAACTAGTAAAAATGAAAACCTTGTATTAAAACGTATAAAAACGAATACTAAACCAAAAGTTGAAAAACTAAAGCCTAAAAAATTTAATGTGGGTGATAAAGTGCGAATAAGTAAATATAAAGGTGTATTCAGTAAAAGATACCTGCCAAATTGGACCAATGAGGTTTTTACTGTATTCAAAGTACAACCTACAGTACCTGAGACATATATTTTAAAAGATAATAAAGGACAATTGCTTGAAGGAGGGTTTTATGGACATGAAATGTTAAAATCAACAGTAGGCGATGTATATTTAGTTGAAAAGGTGTTGCAACGGAAAAAAGATAAGGTCAAAGTACGATGGTTAGGATTTAATAAGACGGAAGATTCTTGGATACCTAAAAAGGATTTGATATAACCATAGAGAATCATTTTAGGTTGAACCATTACAAAGGATGGAGATAGTACCACAAAAAGAGAGTTTTACTATTAATAATATAGATGAACTCACAGTGGATAATTCAGAATTCAATAGTGGGAAGCATGGCAATTTGTTACCAAACACCGTTCGTTGTCTGGTTACCGGACCTTCCAACTGTGGAAAAACTAATGTAGTATTCAATTTGATTACAAACCCTAAAGGATTACGATTTAACAATCTATATGTATTTTCAAAATCACTACAACAACCAAAGTATCAATTATTGGAAAAAATACTGACTAATGTGCCTGAAGTTAAATATTTAAAGTTTAATGCAAGCGAGAGTGTCATGCAGCCACAAGAAGCTAAACCATTCTCCGTGTTTATATTCGACGATGTATCTTGTGAAAACCAAAACACAATAAGGAATTACTTCGCTATGGGTCGACATAACAACATAGATAGCATTTATATTGGCCAAACTTACAGCAAAATACCTAAACAACTCATTAGAGACAATGCAAACATGTTAATTGTATTTAAACAGGACGAAACCAACCTAAAACATATATATTTTGATCATGTAAATGCGGATATGACATTTGAACGATTTAAAGAGTTGTGTGGAAAGGCTTGGGCTGAAAAGTATGGGTTCCTAACAATTATGAAGGAACAACCGCTAAACAATGGTCGATACAGGATAGGATTTGATAAATTTATATTAATACATTAAACGTGGTATAACACATTCATTGTTGTACAACACGTCTTGCTACAAACATGGTTAACCAAGAAAAATTAGTAAAAGAAATAAAATCACTTAGTGATTCTATTCGGGCTAAAAACAGAGCATTGAAACTAGGTATTAGCGAGAGGGAGAAATTCCTTGAATCTACTTTTAAACCTATTACTGAACCCTTGAAACAATTAAACAAAAAATTTGCTAAACCTGTATTGGAAGGAGATGCGATTGCACCTATTACGAAGTTTGAAAGAGAAAATGTAAAATCAGAAGATTTTAGTGATGAAGACCTGGAATCCTCTACGTATAGTGGTTTTACCGGTGGAGAACCCGAAAGAGAGCTAGAATCACCGGACTATAGTGGAATAAAAGATTTATATGAAGTAAAAGCCAAAAGAGGACATGAAGTTGTATCAACTGCTAGTGAAGAGGAAAAAGAAGAAGAGACAAGGGAAGGTCCGTCAAACATAAGCTTATTGGGTGAAAACATTCATAACAAAGGACCTTTAGGAAGGAAATACATGGTAAAAATGTTACTCGGAACAATTCCTAATAAGAATTACCATAGTTATGGAGCGAGATTAACAGAAGACGGTTTAATGATAGGTAATAGCCCGTTAAACGTTGACGAACATGATAATATTGTCATTGGCGATCAAAGGTATAAGGGCACAAAAGGATTATTTGAATTATTATTTGAAAATAAGCCTTCAGTATCGGTAGTGAAAGAAAAAGACATGGAAGCATATAAAAATATTTTGGAACAGACAAATGCATATAGGAGAAAGTATTTACCTGACCAGCCTCCTTTTAGATCTAAGTCTTTAAAATATAAAGAATTTGTATCCAAGTTAATACCAACTAGAAGACAAACAATGCCGTTAACACAAAGAAAACCTGTAAAACGAAGATTTATGGCATCCACTTTGGATGTAAGTGCTCAGGAACGAAGAAAAAGAAGTAAGTCCGTTACGGGTACAGGTTTAATGAAGAAACTATATAACACAAATGTGATTTATTACAATAATATCAATAAATTGGTGGATAGAATGAAACTAATACATGAAGCTAAAGAAGCGGGTCATACTGGATTGGAAAACGAATGGGTGGCTTTAGTGGATGAACTCCGAAACCGTGGGGTAATCTCATAAAAATGCGTTACTCCCTAGAATACTATTCAGTTGCACCATGAGTGTCGACAAGTTCGGACGTTACTCCTCGGATGGGTTATATTATGCCAATAGTTTAAAAAGAAGTGCTGGTTTACCACAAACACCTGATGGAGATTATGATATGAGTAATAAAAGGTTAAAAAACATAAAAGATCCTACGGATGAAAACGATGCAATAAATCTAAAAATATTAAAGGAAAAGATATCGCCAACATTAAAACTACAAAATAACACATATGACGCAGAAGATCATAGAATTATCAACGTTGGTAAACCAAATCAAAACGGTGATGCGATAAACAAAGGTTATTTGTCATCTGAATTAAAAAATACGTTAAAATTCAATGGGAAAACGTATAGTGCCAACAATAAACGTATATCCAACGTAGATGACCCTAAAGATGCAAAAGACAGCGTAAATAGACGCTATTTACATTCTTTGATACCTGAAAAGACAAAAGATGGATTTTCTTTTTATAAATTTGTTATTAACGATATAGGTTATCCAAAAAATGAAAATGATGCTGTAAATCTCAAATATATAAAAGATCATTGTGTCATACGTGATGTGGGAGTTATCGATTGTCTTGGCAATTGTTTGGCGAATGTAAAAGATGGTTCAGCACCATCTGATGGTGCAACAGTGGGTCAAATGAAAGAGACTTTAAAACAAGAAACAACTGGATTTGCAAAACGAGATGAAGTATTATCAAAGCAAGGGGATGACTTTATTCAAGGTAATGAAAAATTTCGTTTATTGACATACAAAAACGCTTATTGGGATTGCAGGCATGGAAGGTTATCAAATGTGTCATGGGGTCATGCAGATAGAGACGCGGCTGCCTTAGGACAAACAGTACATCTAGATCCAAATAATTACTATGCGTTTTTTATATGTAGTAATAAAAAATTAACAAACATGGCGCAAGGAAGAGAAGCAAATGATGCTGCAACTGTAGGACAGGCTATCACATTATCACAAATGGATAGCAAAGTGTATACTTGTAATAATAAACGTATAACAGACCTTAAAGACCCTGAACATGTGGATAATGCTGTCACTGTTAATTTTCTTGTAAAAGTTTTAGGAAATGCATTATTTGATGTATACAATCATATTGGTATTGGTTCAGGTCGTACTCCTTTGTTGGAATCTGAGAGAGGTACTTGGATTAAACGGGAAATTGTTCAAAACTATTTTATCAACCCTCGTACAAAAAAGTTTAGATCATCGGATTGGGGTGATTTTGATATTTAATAAAAGAACACAATAAACGACTTCATTTATGTCCAACTTGTCATAGAGGTAACACATAAGTTGTACATTGCGATTATAAAAGGACAATAATGACGTTCCAGTACATCAGTCCATATAGAGACACTGTAAGGAGAGGAGGTGGGATCACGTCCACAGCGGTTTCTCTGTTAAGTAAAGCTTTAAAACGAATTCCAGTAGGATCCATAGTAAATAGAGCAATAGACGCATTACCATACGAATTTCATATACCGGGAGGTTATCAGTATTGCGGACCAGGAACTAAATTGAAAAAACGACTGGAAAGAGGCGATCCTGGCATAAATAAGTTAGATCAGGCTTGTAAAGAACACGATATCGCATATTCCACGTTTGCCGATTCAAAAAATAGATCAATAGCTGACAAAAAGCTTGCGGACATAGCTTGGCAACGAGTAAAATCAAGTGACTCTAGCATAGCAGAAAAAGCAGCAGCTTTAGCAGTAACAGCAGGTATGAAGGCTAAAACAGCAGTAGGAGGTGGAAGAAGGAGGAGAAGGAGAGTAAAAAGGAGGTCAACCACAAGAAAACATGGAGGAAATATAAAAAGAAGACGACGATCTACAAGAAAAGGCAGGAAGAAGCCCACCGTGTGGTCAATGGTAAAAAACGGGGCAGGTCTTTACCTAAGACCTTATCGTGCATATTAAATGAAAGAAATCAATTGGTCATACCACATAAAGCATTAACCAATATTGAATTATTTAAATATATTTCCTGTTTAAAAATACCATTTTTCCGCGGTGTGTTTATGAAAGACAGTTTACCAAAGAAAATGTGGCAAAATGAGACTGGAATTGTAAATTTGGATAATACTGAAGGGCCTGGCACCCATTGGGTTTGTTATAAGAAACTAAATAACAATGTATATTATTTTGATAGTTTCGGTAATTTGCCACCACCAAAAGAACTTCAAAATTACTTTAAATCTGCTAAAAACATATATTATAACTATAAAAGAGAACAACCTGATAATACTTCAATATGCGGCCATTTATGTTTGGAATTTCTAGCTAAAAGTATCAGTCACTATTGAGATGTCTTCCTATACGGTATCATTAACAGGAAAATCGTCCACTTTACGAAGTATCCTTTTTCCAGCGTTACGCTTGCAAAAAGGAAGGTTTTGGGAGGCGGCACTATTGGATTTTACAACTTACAACTCTATCCCCAATGTTACGGAAGGTAAAAATAACGTATTGCATTATTATAAGGGAAAGGATGCCAGTGGAAAATTTACAGACTTACAAGAGTGCAGGTTACCCACAGGTTCTTATGAAATTGATCATATAAATGAATTTTTGCAAACTAAAATGGGAAAAGACAATATAACATTAAAAGGTAATAATAATACGATGAAAGCTGAAATTACTTCCAAATATTATATAGATTTCACTCAACCAAACTCAATTGGTGATTTATTAGGATTTTCCAACGATGAGCCTGTTTTAGAACCAGATGTAACACATTCCGGTAAGAAAACAGTAACAATATTAAAAGTCAATAGTATAGACATAACTTGTAACATTATACAAGGTGCTTACAGGGATGGGGCTAACACCCACATCATACATACTTTTTACCCAAGTGTACCACCTGGATTTAAAATTGTTGAAAAGCCACAAAACCTGGTATATCTACCGTTGAACACCACTTTCATTTCAGACATCGTGTTGAGCGTATTGGATCAAGACGGTAACTTGGTAGACTTCAGAGAAGAGCCTATTACGATTAGATTACATTTAAAATCGACACTTTAATACAAAACCATGGGTTTAACATTTAAAAGCGAACAACCTACGGGAAACCGCATTAGTAGCTCTTCAGCTGTGGAGGAGTTAACACGCGAGAACATTCGTTTCTTAGAGAGAATTGGATTAAAATTAACCGAGTATGGATATACTGGATATAGCGCAGGGTCCAACATTCGACGAAACCCTATGGGAAAAAGAATATCACACCCACAACCCTTACACTTCATCGAAATTAAACAATAACGATGAAATCCGTATTCCCATACAAAATCAAGACATTTACACACTACCATGTGAAAGTTACTTGTATATTGAAGGACAAGTTACTAAAAAGGACGGTACTACTGTTGGTACAACAGTTCCATTTATAAATAATCCTATGGCTTTCCTATTTGATGAAATTAGATATGAAATATCAGGTGTAACAGTTGATTCCACTAAAAAAGTAGGTATTACGACAACTTTAAAAGGATTAACATCTATAACACCCAATGAAACCAATTTACTTAAACCTGCCGGATGGGTATTACCTACGATTGACACGATCACTCCAAATCCAAATGGATATTTTGATTTTCATATTCCATTACGTTTGCTGCTTGGTTTTGCTGAAGATTATAGGAAAATAATATTAAACGTTAAACAAGAATTAGTTTTGTTGAGATCTTCTAACGATAAAGACATTATTAAAGCTGCAGATGCTACTACAGATGCGACTTTAGAATGGAAATTAAAATTAGACAAAATTGTATGGAGAGTTCCACATGTTAAATTGGCTGACGAGCATAGAATGCTACTTTTAAGAAAATTAAAAGCCGATCGTGATATTGTTATTCCATTTAGAAGTTGGGAATTTCATGAGCATCCCAGTTTACCTACTACGGATCGACACACTTGGACTGTTAAAACATCGAATTATGTAGAACGAGCCAGGTATATTATATTTGGTTTACAAACAGGTAGAAGAGACGCCATTACTAAACATGCAGGACAATTTGATCATTGTGACTTGAAAAATATTAAAGTTTATTTAAATTCACAATTCTTTCCATACGACAATTTAAATGTGTCATTCACTAAGAAGAAATACAGTATATTGTACGATATGTACGCGAGATTCCAAAGTTCATATTACGGTAAAACAAATACACCTTTATTACCACCTGACAAATATTTCGATGCCTACCCAATAGTTGTAATCGATTGTTCTAAACAAAATGAATCAGTAAAGTCTTCAAGTGTGGATATAAAAATAGAAATGGAATTCAACGATGCTATACCGGCTAATACAACTGCATACTGTTTAATTCTACATGATAAAATCGTAACATACACACCTTTAACTGGAATTGTTAAAAATGTATTGTAAGAACCGGTTTTGTTTCATTCCGCGAGTATAAAAGCAGAGCGTACAGACCGCTCCTCATCAGTTTGTTGCCTACTGTTGTATGGGTAGCATCGTATTCAATATGGCTTCTCCTAGTGGTACACCTGAAAATGTGGTAGATATTGAGAAGGAGATATCTGAGTTTTTAGATCCTCAAGGTCACCAGGAAGGAGGTGAACAAGACGTTTGCGGACAACTTCACGCCAGTAATAATGTTGAAGAAAAAGGTAAAAGAAGAAAGACTATACAAAAGAGAAAAAGGGATATTGAAGATAATATTTCTCCAAACATATTGAGTGAGGTATTTTTGCGAATATTTTACCCAATCTCTTCCAGTTTGGATAAAAGTGTTTTAATCGGTGTTATGAAATCTACAGATTATTCCCCTACTGTAATTTTAACTCATGGACCCAAAATGATTTTGTTTACGGACAGTGCTTGGGAATCGTTTATGAAACATTTGCATCTACTAGAATGCTATTTAAGTAGTAACATGTTTGGAAGAAAGACAAGAGTAGGACTTTTGGATTCAAATGTGGAAATTGATATCATTAAACAACGTGGTGATCATCAGCTACGGTTTAGAGACACAACAAGACATGATAACAAAATTCAACTTAATCGAGAGGAGTTTTTCATTTTAACTTGTGCTACTGAACCTATAACAAGATACTTGAGACAACTGGTGTTTTCAAGTTCGATTATTAAAGATTATCTGGAAGACACATTGGAAAAACAACCGGACGCACCTATATTATACGGACCTGTGGATACTTCTATATTTAATAGAGTTCCTCATGAAGTACAAATGTGGAGACAATTGGAAAAGTACGCTCAACTACATAAGAAATCAGTAAAACAGGAAGAAGAGGAAGATGGAGGAGAAGAATCAAGTGTTAGTGATGAAAATGAAAATAAGGAAAATATAAAGATGGAAACTTAAATGACAATGGTTAGTTTTTAAAACAATAACCAACATTTTGTGGGGTTAGGCCTATTGGGGACGGTGCCCACGTTAAATATACACCAACGCGCCAACAACTGTACGGCCTGGTATAAAAGTAGTACCTACCGTGGTGTGGAAATCAGTTGACCTCCTGACTTCGTAATGAGCAGACGTGTGACCTTCAAAATGGACAAGGGAGAAGAACAACAAGTAAAGTCCAAGCCTGGTATTATTGAGTTTCAAGCGTTTCGTGGTAATGATGATAGATTCATTATAAAAGAACTTGTGTTTTTGGACATGAATACAAGTGTTCCTTATTCGTTTTTATTTAAACCACCATGTTCTTATTCGTCTTTAACTAGTAAAGCCGCTACTACCAACAGATGGATTTCAAAACACTTCCATCATATCGATTGGTATGATGGTTTTACAAGTTACACGGACTTGTATCACATTATGCATCACTTTTCAGACAAGTTTACCAATATTTACACAAAGGGGCTGGAAAAGAAAAGATGGATCGAAGGATTTACTCATGTTCCGGTTAATGATGTGGAATTGGATAAGAATTATCAATACATGCTGGAAACCATATGTATTTGTACAAAAAGCCCAGAACATGATAAAGATAGACATTGCGCTTTAAAAAATGCCTATAAACTCGCCTCTTACCTTCAAAGTGGGGAATTGGGGAGTGGTGGGGGTAACGGAGAGTATATAAGTGGGGAGCAGACAGGGACCTGGCATGAGTATTACTCGAGATTCCGAGACGACAACATCTCCGAGCAAGAAGACGATCTGTAACCTGACCATGGCATCTCACCAGTTCCTTCAGACTTTGGTCGAGCAGTTCAATGCTCACTCCAAGTCAACAATATTACCTGTAAAGAAGTGCTCGGAACTAAAAGACGAGAAGCACTACATAATCCATGCTATGAAGAAGATGGAGACTACAGTTGGGGAGGCCATCTGCTGCAGTCTCAGCGAGGCACCGTTTACTCCGGGGGATGAACCAAAGTTCCAGGTGTACCTGCCCAAGAGATTCGTCCATCTTCTACAAAACGAGGATCTTCGCTCTATTCAACCCGGGTGTCTATACCTGGTGTCCCACGGCTGCACGGGTAGCAATTCTACAGAGTTGACCATCCACATCGCTGACAAGCAGCAGTGTTAGATTTAAGTTTTAATGTTGTACATATGTTGTTGTTGTAATGTTTTATAAATAAACGAATCATAAAAGACAAAAAAAAAATAAAAAAAAAAACAAAAAATGCAACATATCAATATGTGACAGACTTCACGTATTGACATGTTGCATTTTTTTTTAAACTTCGCGGGTGACCTTGACCTTTGACCTTTGCATTTCACAACTACCCCCACTACCGTAATTACCCCCACTACCGCACTAGGATTCAAACCTGCTTGGATGCAAAGAACGGTCAGTCTGTTGCCAACTAGCAAACGATGAGCACCTTGTACGAGCTTTGCTTACAACGAGTTATAACTGACGCATCTTTATTCCAGACGGCTTTACGAGATAATATCCCTATAACAGTAAAGCAGGATATCGAGGAGTACAAGAAAGATAATAGAGGGTATTCGGGATACTCCTGGTATAGGTTCCAAGACGGGGAAAAGTTTTGTAGGCCTTGTGGCAATGCTGCCGTCAGAGACCTTCGACGGTTCGTACAGGAAGGTGGTAGAAAACAGTTTGGATTTCTAGCACCAATGTTTAGATTTGAAAACTACAAGGACACCTGTGCTATTTGTTCCATCCCTTTGTATCAATGGAAAAAGTTTAGAAGTGTTTAATTGCATCTTCCATACCCCCACCACCATCACCCCCACCACTTTTCCATGTACCTCCAAACGCTGTGCCTCGGCTTCATTTCTACTCCAGCAGCCAACCTAGCAACATCAGGATGTCCCTCAACGTTAGTTGCGCAAGTTACGAGGAGGTGAGCATCAAGACTCAGCAGGAGCTAAACGACTTATACAAGGAGTTGCAGCTGATGGTGGCACGAGGCTACCGTATAAATGTGCAAGTTTACGCTTGCAATATACGGAACACCCGGCAGTCAAAGGAAGAGCCTGGACACTCCTCGACGGCTTCCTCACCAGCGTCCATGAAGACCGAGCCAGACAACTTGGACTACTTCAGCTGACTAGCAGTTGTATTTCTTGTCCTAACCATTGTAGAATATGTATATTTTTTCATTATATTAAAGAAGTAAAAGAGCAGAAACACCTATCTTGTTACTGACATATAAGCTCAGTAACAAGATAGGTTTTTTTAAAACACAATTTGGATGACCTTGAAACTTCCCCCTCCACTGCTTTGTTACCCCCACCACTTGACTATTGGTGTACATGGCACATCGCAATTGGAAACCTCATTCCATCTTCAACAGCCACACCGACAACATCAACAATGGCAAACCTACCAACAGATGAAAGGTGTCCTCACGCATGTTGTGACTTCGTCCACGAGTTGGAGAAGAGGATGCAGGAGAGGGCGATAAGAAGAAAACAGATCCACTCAGAAAATATCATGATAGTCAACGGCTATCTTTTATTGTTCGGCCTTATTATGGTTGTACTTTTCATACTGTACGGCATAGTCACATGTGTCGGCAAGGTTGCAGAAGAAAACGCTCGCCACCATCAATTGGAAAGTTTCAATGTTACTTTGTAAGTTTTCCTTTTTTTTAAAACTCCGTTTGGATGACCTTGAAAATTCCCCCACTACTCCACCACACCCCCCACCACTTCACCATGTTCCTGCATGAGCATCACATCAACCGTCATTCCTTGTCCGACAAGCAACCATGGCAGACAACAACACCATCAGCCAAGCTGACTCCACTACTGATGTCGGTACAAGTACGGGTTGGACACTGTCGGTCGATAGTGTACACTATTTGGAGTCAATTTGCGAACGTATGAAGGAAATACTGCGGGACAACCCTGGGATCATAATACAAATGAATTTAAATTATGATTGGTCCCAAGTTAGAATGCAAGGGGACGACAACAACGGTCAACAATCTCCACAATATTCGCCCATGTCCCCGATCTATCCTTACGGCGAGTCTGACGTCGATGAAGATGAGGCTGATGAAGATGCAGGGGACAACAAGGCTGAAGAGGAGTAAGCTTCATTCCTTTTTTTTTAAAACCTAAATTGGATGACCTTGAGAATTCCCCCTCCACTATTTCCTTTTTTTAAAACCCAAATTAAATGACCTTGAAAATACCCCCTCCACGTACTTTTGGTTTACCCCCTCTACTTTTCAATACTGTTACCACAGTCTGTAGCTCACATCATTCCTTGCTTAGCTATCATGGCGGACAGCACTCTTTCTCGAGTTGACTCCACTACGGATGAAGAATGGCCATTTTCCTGGAATGTTCATCTGCAAGACTCGGCAGAAGTGGATATGTTGCATGAGAAATTGGTGTATGTATTAAACGAAAACCCCAACATTGAATGTAGAATGACTATGGATTTCGATGCGACAGGGGTCCACACTCAACCTTCCACTTCCAGCCAGCCTGAACCTCAGCTACAGCCAAAGAACTTTACACATCTTTACACTCCAATACGGCCGGAGGATGTGGTTATCAGCGAGGCAGACTCTACTACAAGTTATATTGAACCAACGAATTGGAAGCTTGTTGTTGACACCTTACACAAGGTCGACTTAGTATGTGACAAATTAAAGGAATTGATGATGCAAGATCCTGGTCTTCGTTTTAAAATTGATTTGTTTTTCATCTGGGGAGCACCTGCACGGGGCTCTTCGTCTGACAGCTCTCTAAGTACAACGGATGAGGAGGAGGAGGACGACTAGTTATCTTTTTTAAAACTCCGTTTGGATGGCCTTGACCTTTCCCCCTCCACTGAGTTTATTTAAGGTGCACTCTCAATGACTGCAGCATCATTTCATCGCGCACCTTCACCACAGCAACATGGAGAGTCAACTCAACTACTGTTGCGAACGGAAATGTTTTTCATGGCCGAATGACATTGATGTTGCGGATGGCCTGGCGTGTAGAAAATGTGAAGCTTTTGGTCAATGCATGTGTAAGTGCAAGTCTTGGAAGAAGCCGAAACCGGAGTTGAAGACATTCCATGTGTACCAGATGAGAGGGCATAAGTACACTTGTTGCCCTGAACGTTGCATTGAATTCACATTAAAACAGCTAACTGGCTGCAAATTGTGCAACAATCATTTTGCAGGTTTTTGCAAACATTATTTAGGAGCCTGTCAGTACAGATCAACTTGGCATACAGAAGCACTCACTATCAATGAAATCGCTATAGATACACAAGAGTAGTCTTTCTACTCTTTTCTTTTTTTTAAAACTCCATTTGGATGACCTTGACCTTTCCCCCTCCACTCACCTTAGTTTATATAAGCTCCATTCCTGCTGGCCACGGCATCACTTCATCTTGCTCCCTCGCCAAAGCAACATCAAGTATGGAAACTAAGCGTGTCTCATGTTGCGAGCATAAGTGTTTAGAGATACAAGGCGTCGTCCATTGTGCAAAGAAGCTTTGGGAGGAAGAGACAGGGACAACCTATTGCTGCGAGGGCAAGTGTTTCCTACTACCAAGATGGCAAGTGGACGGGCTGGCCTGCCGGCAATGTGAATGCTTCGGATGTTGCAGGTGTAGATGCAAGAACCAACAGCTGCCACCACCGGTACTACAAACTTTCAAAATCTACAAATCCAACTACTTTTACACTTGTTGTCCGCAGCGGTGTATTAAATTTCATTTCTCCAATCTTACCAATTGTCGGAAGTGCTACGGACAACCTGATGGGTGGTGCACCTGTTTTCTGGACTCCTGCCGCTACAGATCGGATTGGTTTACAGATCCGTTGGAAATTGATGAGGTCGCCCAGGAAGCACAAGAGTAGTCTTTCTACTCTTCAACTTTTTTAAAACTCCATTTGGATGACCTTGAGATTTCCCCCTCCACTTCCCCATATACCTAGAGTACACAGAGCCTGACAGTCAGTCACTCGGTGGCTGTCGTGGGGTGCGCATCGGTGTCGGCGCTCCGTTGTTAGGTTTTCAAGGTCACAGTAATATCAAATTGTTGGTGTTGTGCTGGTTCAAGGTCACCTGAGGGATAACCGATTGCCCATTTAGGCAGGGTCATGTCAGAAACTCGAGTTTAACTTGGCACTTTTGCCGTTTCTCGTCGGAAATTCGCTCCAAGTGGTCAAGGTCACGGGGACTCTGACTGAAACTCGGAGCGTAGTGCGAGAAACGGCAAAAGTGCCAAAAAATTTTAAGTTTCGGCGTGACCTTGACCTCAGTGGCGTCGGTGACGTCATTTTGATGACGTAAGGGGTGATGACGTCATCAGCACGTCATTTCTGTGACGTCATGGGTGTGACGTCATAGAAATGACGTCATTAGTGATGACGTCATCGATGACGCAATCGATGACGTCATCGATGACGTCATCGGTGAGGTCATTGACCTCGATGACGTCATCCCTCAGGTGACCTTGAACTGGGCCAGCACCAACAATTTGACACTACTCCCACAACACAATGCATTTCTGCGGCGCCTTTGATAGACAGTTATGACGGTTAAGAG